>JAQQSZ010006524.1:0-13569 GCA_028646595.1 Phalanger gymnotis
AAATTCTCAAGGAGAACTGCCCTGATATTCTAGAGCCACAGGGCAAAATAGAAATTGAAAGAATCCATAGATCGCTTCATCAAATAGATCCCAAAGAGAAATCTCCCAGGAATATTGTCACTAAATTCCAGAATTTCTAGGTCAAGGAGAAAATACTGCAAGCAGCCAGAAAGAAACAATTTGAGTATTGTGAATACTCAGGTCAATCCTCCTTGAAAGGGAAAATAAAAAAAAAATAAAAACAACTGAGAGAAATGACTAAACAAATTGTGGTACATAAATTTAATAAAATATTATTTGCTATAAGAAATGATGAATATAATGAAAATGGAAAAAAGACTTATACAATCTAAAACAGAGTGAAGTAATCAAGTCAATAAAACAATATGCATAATAACTATAACAATATAAGTAAAAAGAATGGCCACATAAAAAAGAATGTTTTTCACATCTCTCACTGATAAGGTCAAAATAAGTATATGATTTAGACATAAAGGGACCCAATTAGAAGAACATGGGAAATATCTATGGATAAGGAAAGAGTTTATGGCCAAATAAGAGACAGAGAGGGTCATGGAAATTATGATACATAATTTTTATTGGTTATTATCGTCGTTCAGTCATTTTTAGTCACGTCTGACTCTTTGTGACTCCATTTGGGGTTTTCTTGGCAAAAATACTGGAGTGGTTTGCTATTTTCCTTCTCCAGCTCATTTTATAGAAGAGAAAACTGAGGCAAACAGGTTAAGTGACTTCCCCAGGGTCACACTGTCAGTAAGTGTATCATGGTGAGTTTAAACTCAGGTCTTCCTGACTCCAGGCCTGGTGGTCTATGCACAGTTTCTCTATAAATCCTAATTTTGATTACATAAAATCAAAAAGGTTTTGTGCAAAGAAAATCAATGCAGCCAAAATTAGAAGCAAAGCAGGAAACCAAGAAAGAATTTTTGCAGCAGGTTTCCCGGATAAAAACTTTATTCCTTAAATATATAGAGAACCACATCAAATGTATAAATCTAAGAGCCATTCCTCAATTGATAAGTGGTCAAAGGATATAAATAGGTAGTTTTCAGAAGAAAAAAAATCAAAGCTATCAATAGTACCATGAAAAAATTACCTACTTTCATTGGGGATGGGTTCAAGAGAGAACAATACATATAATAATATCCATAAAAATCTTTTAAGTTCAGAAAGAAATAAAACATCAAGGGGATAGGGTGGGGGGAAGGGATAAGGGAGGCATCTTTAGAGGGGAAGGTGGGGTAATAAGTTAAAGGGGGCTAAAGGGGTGTTTAGATTAATGGGAATGAGACCATAAGGGAGGGGTCCTTGGAACTGGGGTAGGTTAAGTAATAGGAGGGCAAGGTAGCTGGTAGAAGTAAAGTAGAGGAGTCAGGAGGGCTAGGAAATAAACACAAACATAAAATGAAGATTAGGAGCAGAATTTGTTAGGGGAAAAGGAGCAGGGGTGGTAATCAGGTTCTCAGACAAAGTTAACATTAAAATAGACTTAATCAAAAGAAAAAAATTGGGAAACTACACATTCATCAGCATTGTTTTGGACTATTTAAAATAATTAGATAGTATAAGTAGAATATTTCTGTGGTGTAGGAAATGATGAGTTGGTAGGCTTGGAAAAATATGGAAAGACTTGGACTTATGAAGGAAGAGATTTTATACTCTCAGAGAAACAGAGGATTTAGAAAGATGCACATGAATGTATATGTCTCTATATAAGTATGATTATAGACATCTAAGTATATGTATGTGTAAGTATATGTATGTAAGGGTATATGTATGTATATATATTCTTGTGTGTATATGTCTATATGTATATGTGTGTATATGTATGTATCTATATCTATATATATATATAAAAGCAAGCATCGATACATGGATATATATAGATATATATAGATATGATATAGATATATATATAGAGAAAGAGATAGATAGATAGATATATCTAGATAGATAGATAGATATAGATATATCCATGTATCCATGCTTGCTTTTAACCTTGTGGGGAGGGATGGAAAGGGGGAAAAAGGACAAAGTAATATATGCACAACAGATAACAAAAGAAAACTTACAATGAAGCAAAGAAAAGATGGACAGCTCTCAACACAATATGTGGTATTATAAAGGCTTTCTTGAAAAGGAAATTTGTTATTGTTTATTTTGTATCTCTTATGTTCTGCTGTGAACATGGCAATGGTTTTTTTTTTACTTATTTTGTATTGAAGTTTCAATATTTAAGTTCATAATATATTTCTTCTTTTCTTATTGTGTATATGTTTTAATATTTAAATCTAAAATACATTAAAAAAAGAAAAACTCCAAATCATTATTGATCAGAGAAGTACAAATTAAAACAACTCTGTGATACCATCTTACACCTATCAAACCAGATAGGATGACAGAAAATAAAAATGGCAATGACAAATGCTGGAGGAGATGTGGAAAATAGGGAAACTAATGCACTGTTGGTGGAGTTGTGAATTGGTCCAACCACTCTGGAAAATAATTTAGAAGTATGACCAAAGGGCTATAAAACTTTCATACCCTATAGCCCAGCAATAACTCCACTAGGTCTGTATCCCAAAGAGATCAAAGGAAAAGGAAAATGCCTATAAGTACAAAAATATTTATAGCAACTCTTTTTTGTGGTGGCAAAGAACTGCATATCAATTAGTGAATGGCTGAACAAGGTGTGGTATATGATTTTGATGAAGTGCTATGGTACTGTAAGAAATGATGAGCAGGAGGGTTTAAGAAAAACATAAAAATATCTATATGAATTGATGCAAAGTGAAGTGAGCAGAACCAGGAGGTCACTGTACGCAGTGACAGCAATATTGTAATAATGATCAACTGTGAAAGACTTAGCTATTGTGAAGATGATACAATAGTACAAAGGATTCATGATGAAAAAATGCTCTTCACCTCCAGAAATAGAATTGGTAAACTCTGAGTGCAGGTTGAAGCATAATTTTTTCACTTTGTTTTTCTTTTGTTTTTTTTTTCAATATGGCTAACAAGGAAATATGTTTTGCATGATTTTGTGTGTAAATAATGGATATCATAATGCCTGTCTTCTCAATAGGTGGGGGAGGAGTTGGAGGTAAGGAGAAAATGCAGAAATCAAAACATTTTTAAAGAATGTTAAAAATAATAAATTAGAAAAAATTAATGTTGCAAAATTACAAAGCACAAACATGACTGTAAAGCAGAGATATGAGAAAACACTCCAATAAAAATTATATCAATTATTATTTTAAAAAAAGAAATAAGAAACTATTATCATTCCATTTACCAGATTAGTGGCACCCTCTCTTCTTTGATGTTTTTCTGATTCCACTCCTTAGAACTGTGCAAATTATGTTACATATTGATATGGGAACTCCATAGAACTGTGAAAATTCATGATTTCTCATCCTGTGTAATTTTTGTAATTGGAAATGTAATAAAAAGTGTACACAAGGAAATGACATAACATGAAAAAGAGAGAAATACTATGGAAAAGGTCACTGTGCTTAGAGAGACACAAAGGAGTTGACATACTTCTCTGCCACTGGAAAAGGAAGCTAAGGTGTTAAAGTCAGAGAAATAGGGGAAGAGAGGAATCAAGGAGGCAAAATTCAATTGGAACAGAATTTATCTTTAAGCTTCACCTATCCTTGCCTATATTTCCACATTTGCACATTGTGAGCTAGCTATGATGAAAAGAGGTTGGAGATCTCTACCAGTATTAGAAAAGTGGGTAGAGATAGAGCCAAGATGGCTGAGTTAAGGCAGGGACTCACCTGAGCTTTCCCCCAAATTCATTCAAATCTCTTTAAATAATGACTCTAAACAAATTCTAGAGTGGCAGAACCCATGAAAAGATGGAGTGAAATAATTTTCCAGCCCAGAGTTCGGCAGGAAAGGTCTGTGGCACCAGAGTGAGAAAGGAGTATAGTCCAGCAGAGGCTGTGCCAGCCATGGCAGACTGGGCCCCAGCAGACCAGGAGCAAGCCTTGGGGCAACTGAATAAGTGGCAGTAGTGGTGATTTCCTGACCTCTAAGCCCACTGACAGTAAAGAGATTGGACAATGAGTCAAAAGGAGATTTGTAGGAGTCCACTTTCAGGTACTGGGGCAGGATCTGTTGTATTGCCTATACCTGGACCTGGTTCCTAGTCCTGGGTCTTAGTCCCATCATGAGTAGGAGCTTGTGGAAGCAGAGGAGCAGGGACCCTGGTAATAGTTTCAGGTTTGAAAAAGCTTGTGGTTGCTCACAAACTAGTGCACAGGTCGAGGGAGTAGTAAACACATCTCTCCCCAAATCATACCACCTTGGAAGAGCCAAAAATTTATAGGCCTCTAGAATTACCCCTGAAAACAGCTACACAAAAAACCTTAAGCTTGAGACAGTGCCCCCTCCACTTGGGAAGTAGAGAGTTAAAAGTCAAGAAATAAGCTTGAAAATGAGCAAACAACAAAAACATATTCTAGCCATGGAAAGTTACTATGGTAAGGCAAAATGGGCTCCTTAGCACTTCAGCAGTTTGGCTTTTGTTTACTTTGAGTGAAAGTACTTTCAGCTGTTAAGTGCTAAGCTCCAGGCCCAAAGCTCTATCAGGTGTGAAACCTGTGTGGGTGTAGATTAATGACTTAAGAGGGGCCAACTCGGGAACCAATTGCCTCTGGTCATTGAGGCGGGGCTTGAGAATGCCAGAGGCTTGCTGCTAGGAGAGGTGAGCTAAGAGACAACTACAGCTGAAGCTGAAAAAAAAAGCCGAAGCAGGAGACCTATGTGAACCCAGGAGTGCGAGCAAGGACTTGAGGCCAGTAAATATGATTTGGCTAAATACTATCTTGTTTTTCTGTGGCCTCCTGGTTACTCTTGTGAGGCGGGCCTATTGGGCCTGGGGTCTTGTGATCACAATATTGGAATAGGGAGGCTGATTCATGAATCTGTCACTGTGGGGCCTAAATAAATGTTTTGATGCTTTCTACTTAGAGAATCTCTCATACCTTGGGATTTCGAACCATTCAAACATATACGTGATTATATTTGAGATTATAAATTTGGCCTTCCTACTACAGTGACAAGGAAGATCAAAACACACACTCAGAAGACAACAAAGTCAAAATTCCTGCATCCAAAGTCTCCAAGAAAAATATGAATTATGCTTTTTTTTTTCTTTTCTTATTTGGTATTATTTTAGTTTTAGTATTTTTTATTCTTTCTTTTCTTACTTTGTATTTAAATTTAAAATAAAAAAATTATAAAACAAAAGAAAAATATGAATTAGTATCAGGCCAAGGAACAGCTCAAAAAAGATTTTAAAAATCAAGTGAGAGAGATAAAGGAAAAATTGGGAAGAGGAATGTAACAGTAATTAAGGAGGGACTTTTTGCTGTTGACCTTTAATGATTCTGGCCTTTGTTTGAATGGGGCAGATAAAGTGGGATGTTTTTGTATTTCACAGCACTGAGACAATTGGGAGCCATTGATTGATTTGTATCTGATGTGATATTGGGGGTGGGGAACTTTTCCACACCCAGCCTGGGTGAGGTCAGGGCCCTGAGGGCCCTGAACAGGATATATAAGTGCAGAGGCTGGCATTTTTTTCTCAGAGCTCTGACCCACAGTAGGAATGGTGTGTGATTCTGGACCAGCCATTGTAATGAGCTCCCCGGCTGAATACTCAGATGTTGATAACTATGAATTGTATTTGGTCTATAATTCAGGGTGCTGATCTTTTCCTCTGAACTAAGTAAATGATATTTGTATGCTGGATTAAAGTAAGATTATTAACCCCTTAACATTGCTTTCCGTAATAAAGCAGATGAAAAGGACCTGGGCTTGCAACATTCTGTGAGCTGGTTGTTGTTGGCTTTACACCTCCACAGCAGCTGCTAACTGGATTGTTGAAACAAGAAATGAAAGTGATGCAAGAAAATCATGAAAAGAGACTCAACAGCTTGATAAAGGAAGCAAAAAATACTGAAGAAAAGAGCATTTCAAAAAACAGAATAGGTCAAATGGTAAAAGAGGCACAAAAACTCAATGAAGAGAAGAATACCTTGAAAAGAGAATTGGCCAAATGGAAAAAGATAAATAGAAGTTTACTGAAGAGGACAACTCCTTTAAAAGTACTATTGGCCAGATGGGAAAGAAGGTCCAAAAGCTCATTGAAGAAAATAATTCCTGAAAAGTTAGAGTTGAGCAAGTGGAAGCTAATGATTTTATGAGACATCAAGAAACAATAAAATCAAAAGAATCAAAAAGTAGAAGAAAATGTGAAATATCTCATTGGAAAAAAGAATTGACCTGGAAAATAGACCCAGGAGAGATAATTTAAGAATTATTGGACTACCTGAAAGTGGTGATAAAAAAGAGTTTGGGCATCATATAAAATTTCTTAAAAAGAAATGACTAAGGAAAACTGCCCTGATATTCTAGAAACAGGGCAAAATAGAAATAGAAAGAATCCTCCAATCACTTCCTGGAAGACATCCCAAAATGAAAGCTTCCAGGAATATTATGGCCAAATTCCAGAGCTCCTAGGAGAAAACACAGAAAGCAGCCAAAAAGAAACAATTCAAATATCATGGAACCACAGTCAGAATAACACAAGATCTAGCAGCTTCTAGATTAAAGGGTTGGAAGGCTTGGAATATGATATTCTGGAGGACAGAAGAGCTAGAATTACAGCCAAGAATCAACTACCCAGAAAAATTGAGTATAATCCTTCGGTTGAAAAAGTAGACATTCAATGAAATAGAGGTCTTTCAAGCATTCCTGATGAAAAGGCCATAAGTGAATAGAAAATTTGACTTTCAAATACAAGATGCAAAAGAAGCATATAAAGGTAAATAGGGAAGAGAAATTATATGGGATTCAACAAGGTTAAAATGTTTATATTCTTACATTGGAAAATGATATAACTCCTAAAAACTTTCTCATTATTAGGGCAGTTAGAAGGAGTATAAATAGACAGAAAGCAGATGTGTGAGTTGAATGTGATTATATGATTATCTAAAAAACAAAATTAGGGGATGAGAAAGAAGAGGGCATCACAGGAATCTTACTCTCATCAGAACGGGCTCAAAGAGGGAATAATGTATACAATCAATTAGGTATAGAAATCGATCTTACCCTACAGGAAAGTTGGCAGCAAAAGGGATAAGAGAAGAGGCAGGAGGGGGAGCTGATAGAAAGGAGGGCAGTTTGGGGGAGATAAAAGTCAGAGGAAAAACACTTTTGAGAATGGACAGGGTAAAAGGAGAGAGTGTGTAGGATAAACAAGGGGGAAATGGGATGGAGGGAAACATATAGTTGGTAATCATTACTGTGAAATTTTTACAGTGAGTTTCTCTGATAAAGACTTCATTTCTCAAACATACAGAAAACTTTATAGCATCAAATTTATAGAAATAAGAACCATTCCTTAATTCATACATGGTCAAAGGATATTAACAGGAAGTTTTCAGACAAAGTAATCAATGATATCTATAGTCATATGGAAAAAGTGCTCTATATCACTATTGATGAGAGAAATGCAAATTAAAACAACCTCTCACTTCTCAGATTAGCTAATATGACAGAAAAGGAAAGTGACAAATGTTGGAGGGGATGTGGGAAAATTAAATTAATAATGTACTATTGGTGAAGTTATGTACTGATTTAACCATTCTGGAGAGCAAAGGGCAATAAAACCATGCATGCCCTTTGACCAAGCAACACTACTACTAAGTGTGTATCCCAAAGAGATTTTTTAAAAAAGTAAAAGGATCTATGTGTACAAAAATATTTATAGCAGCAATTTTTGTGGTGGCAAAGAACTGGAAATTGGTAGGATGCCCATCAATTGGGGAATGGCTAAATGAGTTGTTGTTTATAATTGTGATGGTATACTATTTTACTTTAAGAAATTATAGGGGGCAGCTAGGTGGCACAGCGAGTAGAGCACTGGCCCTGGAGTCAGGAGGACCTGAGTTCAAATGCGACCTCAGACACTTAGCTATGTGACCTTGGGCAAGTCACTTAACCCCAATTGCCTTCCCTTCTCCCCTACAAAAAAAAAAAAACAGAGGCATTAATTTTGGGGCAGCTAGGTGGCTCAGTGAGTAGGGTACCAGCCCTGGAGTCAGGAGGACCTGAGTTCAAATCCAGTCTCAAACACTTGACACATGTGGTAGCTGTGTGACCTTGGGCAAGTCACTTAACCCCAATTGCCCTGCCAAAAAACAAACAAACAAAAAAAAAAAAAAAGAAATTATAAGCATGATGCTTTCAGAAAAACATAGAAAGACATACACAAATTGATGCAAAGTGAAAAGAGCAGAACCAGGAGAACATTGTACATGGAAACAGCAATATTGTATGATCATCCACTATGAATAAATTAGCTTTTTTCAGCAATACAATGATCCAAGATAGTTCTGTGGGACTTATGATGAAAGGTGCTGCCCATCTCCAGAGAAAGAACTAGTAGAGCCTGAATGCAGATCAAAGATTTTTTTTTCTTTACTTTCCTTATTTTGTTTTTTTTTTTCTGTCTGTGTTTTCTTTCACAGAATGACTTACATGGCAATATGTTTGCTTGACTACACATGTATAACCTGTGTCAAATTACTTGTTTTCCCAATGATGGGTGTGGAGGGTAGGAAAAGAATTTAGAACTGAAATTTTTTTAAGTGTTAAAATTGTTTTTACATGTAACTGGGAAAAATAAAATATTATATAAGATTTTTTTAAATAGAGGAAAAAACAAAAAAAAGTGAAAGTGAACAGAAAAGCACTGGCCTTCAGCAGTCTCAGTTCATACTAGACCTCAAGTTCCATTCCATGTGGTAGAAGGAGTGATCATTGGCAACTAAACAAAATCAAATTGCATTTTCTCTAGAACTCTTGAGTGTGGAACAACTTATGTAGTGCCTGGGAGTTTCTGGGATCTAGAAGAAGGTCAGATAGTCCAATTAAGTAAAAGTATTTATGTGTTGTTCGTTGCTTGCATTGGTTCAATTTCAAAAGTGAAACACCAGTATACGGGCAAGCATGTTTTCTGCTTCAGTGCAGAGTGACTCAGTTGTGCCAATGTCATATGACAAGGGTTCTATGAAATATAGAAAATTTTTAAAAGGTATATATTTGGAAATTTTTAAAGGTAACCATTGTAAATTTCAGTATGTTATAAATTATGTCTACTTTGTTCAACTCATCTATCTTTTCATTATAGTACCAGTACCAGAGAGTTTTGATAATTACTGCTATATAAGATACTTTAAAATCTGGTGCTACTAAATCTCTTTTCTTTACATTTTTTTCATTAGTTCCTTTTATATTCTTGTTTATATGCCTATATTTTTGTTCTTTTAAATGAATTGTGATATTATTTTTTTCTAATTCAGCAAAAGAATTTTTTGTTAATTGGGATGGCAATGAACATACAAATTAGTTTACATAATCTTGTCATAGTTCTTGACCATGCCTATCTAGTAAGAATTACTATTTCTCTAATTATTTAAATCTGATTTTATTCATACAATTTTTTTGTAATTTTTGTTCATATAATTCCTGGGCTTGTTTTGAGAGGTATAGTGTCACTTTTTATATTGTCTGGAGTTATTTTAAATGGGGTATCTCTTACTATCTTTTCTTGCAAGTTTTTGTTTCTGACATATAGGAATGCTAATGATTTGTGTGGATTTTTATTTTATGTCCTCCTACTTTGCTAAAATTATTGTTTATTAATAGTTTCAACTAATTTTTCAGTTGCGTCTTTGGGATTTTCTAGATGTATCATCTCATGGTCTGCAAAAGAGATAGTTTTATTACCTCATTGCTCATTCTGATTTCTTCTATTTCTTTTTGTTCTCTTACTAGGATTTCCAACAAGATTTCCAATACTGGATTTCCAATATTGAATAATATTGGCAACAGTAGATATCCTTGTTTCACACCTGATCTTACTGTAATGAAGGCTTCTACATTATCCACATTAAAAACAATACTTGCTCATAGTTTTAGGTAAATGCTTTTTTATTAATTTCAGGGAAGATCCTTAAATTAAAAATAAACTTTAAATAAACTATCAAGTATTTTAAAATATAAATGAGTGTTGTACTTTATCAGAAGCTTTTCAGCATCTGTTGGTATAATCATCTGATTTTTTTAAAAAAATTATGGATGTGATCAATTATATTAATAGTTTTCTTTATTTTTTCTTTTTCATATTTTATTATTTAATATTTTAGTTTTCAACATTACTTTCCACAAGATTTTGAGTAACAAATCTCCCCATTTTAACCCTTACCCAGCTCTGAGATGGCACATATTCTGATTGCCTGTTCTCCAGTCAGCCTTCCCATCTGTCACCCCACTCCGCCCCCATCTCCTTTCCCTTACTTTCTTGTAGGGCAAGATAGATTTCTATGCCCCATTCCCTATATATCTTATTTCCCTTTTTTTGAGCATGTGCTTTTAAAACTTTGAGTTCCAAATTGTCTCCCTTCTTCCCTTTCTACCCACCCTCCCAAGGAAGCCAAGCAATTCAACATAGGCCACACACGTAGCACTATGTAAAACCCTTCCACAATAAACATGTTATGAAAGACTAACTGTACTTCCCTCCATGCTATCCTTTCCCCCTTTATTCAATTTTCTCCCTTGACCCTGTCCCTTTTCAAAAGTGTTTGCTTTTTATTACCTCCTCCCCCTATCTGCCCTCCCTTCTATCATTCCCCCCTTTTATCCCCTTCCCCCTACTTTCCTGTGGGGTAAGATACCCAACTGAGTGAGTATGTTATTCCCTCCTCAAGTCAAATCTGATGACAGCAAGATTCACTCATTCCCCCTCACCTGCCTTCTCTTCACTTCCTACAGAACCGCTTTTTCTTGCCACATTTATGCGAGATAATTCACGCCATTCTATCTCTCCCTTTATCCCTCTCTCATTATATTCCTCTCTTATCCCTTAATTTCATTTTATTTTTTTAGATATCATCCCTTCATATTCAACTCACCCTGTGCCCTCTGTCTATATGTATATATAGACGTAGATATATACACATACACATATACATACATAGACACACACATATGTATATATATACACACATATGTATATATACATACACGTATATATTTGCATATTCCTTTTAGCTACTATGATACTGAGGTCTCATGAATCATACACATCATCTTTCTATGTAGGAATGTAAACAAAACAGTTCAACTTCAGTAAGTCCCTTATGATTTCTCTTTCTTGATTACCTTTTCATGCTTCTCTTGATTCACTCATTCCCCCTCATCTGACCCCTCTTCCCTTATAACAGAACTGCTTTTCCTTGCCTCTTCTACGTGAGATAATTTACCCCATTCTATCTCTCCCTTTCTCCCTCTCTCAATATATTCCTCTCACCCCTTAATTTTGTTTTATTTTTTTAGATATCATCCCTTCATATTCAATTCACCTTGTGCCCTCTGTCTATATATATGTATATTCCCTTCAACTACCCTAATACTGAGAAAGGTCTCATGAATTACACACATCATCTTTCCATGTAGGAACGTAAACAAAACAGTTCAACTTTAGTGAGTCCCTTATGATTTCTCTTTCCTGTTTACCTTTCCATGCTTCTCTTGATTCTTGTTTTTGAAAGTCAAATTTTCTATTCAGCCCTAGTCTTTTCACTGAGAAAGCTTGAAAGTCCTCTCTTTTATCAAAAATCCATATTTTGCCTTGGCGCACGATACTCAGTTTTGCTGGGGAGGTGATTCTTGGTTGTTATCCTAACTCCTTTGACCTCCAGAATATCATATTCCAGGTCCTTTGATTCCTTAAATATAGAAGCTGCTAGATCTTGTGTTATACTGATTGTTTTCACAATACTCAAATTGTTTCTTTCTGGCTGCTTGCAGTATTTTCTCCTTGATCTGGGAGCTCTGGAATTTGGCTACAATATTCCTAGGATTTTTCTTTTTGGAATCTTTTTCAAGAGGTGATCAGTGGATTCTTTCAATTTCTGTTTTACTTTATGGTTCTAGAACAACAGGGCAATTTTCCTTGATAATTTCTTGAAAGATGATATCTAGGCTCTTTGTTTGATCAGGGCTTTTAGGTAGTCCAATAATTTTTATATTATCTCTCCTGGATCTATTCTCCAGGTCAGTGGTTTTTCCAATGAGGTATTTCACATGGTCTTCCATTTTTTAATTTCTTTGGTTCTGTTTTATAATATCTTGATTTCTCATAAATTCATTACCTCCAATTTAATTTTTAAGGTGGTATTTTCTTCAGTGTCTTTTGGACCTCCTTTTCCATTTGGCTAATTCTGCCTTTCAAGGTATTTTTCTCCTCATTGACTTTTTGGAACTCTTTTGCCATTTGGGTTAGTCTATTTTTTAAGGTATTATTTTCTTCGGTATTTTTGGGGTCTCCTTTAGCAAACTTGTTTTTCATAGGTTTCTTGCATCCCTCTCATTTCTCTCCCCATTTTTTCCTCTACTTCTCTAACTTGCTTTTCAAAATCCAATCCATGGTCTGAGACCAATTCATATTTTTCTTGGAGGCTTTTGGTGTAGACTCTTTGACTTTGTTGACTTCTGGCTGTTTGTTTTGATCTTCTTTGTCACCAAAAAAAAAAATTCTACAATCTGACTCTGAGTCTGCATCCTTTTTCGCTGCCTGTTCATGTTCCCAGACAACTACTTGACCTTTGAGCTTTTTGTCAGCGTGTGACTGCTTGTAGAGTAGAGGGTACTTTGTCCCAACCTTTAGGGGCTGTGCTGATGTTTTCAGAGCTACTTCTACTCCATGGTCACCACAAGTTCTGCCACAGCAGTGCTTCTCCTCTCCCAAGAACCTCCAAACAGGATCATGACCCAGATCCAAGCAGGGCTCAGCAAAAGAAACTCCTTCTGTGCCAGCAAAGTGCTCCTTGCACTCCTGCTCTCATCCACCACTTGATTTGTGGCGAGCCAGGGACTCTTGAAGAAGCTGATGCTGAAGCTCTGGAAATAGCTGCAGGAGTTTCCTGCTGTTGTTGCCACTGCCATCACCACACAACCTCCACCACCCCCAGTGCTGGGGTTGGACCACTTTTACCCCTTTTGTGTCAGTAAGGCAAAATGGGCTCCTTAGCACTTGAGGAGTTTGGCTTTTGTTTACTTTGAGTGAAAGTACTTTCAGCTGTTAAGTGCTAAGCCCCAGGCCCAAAGCCCTATCAGGTGTGAAACCTATGTGGGTGTAGATTGATGACTTAAGAGGGGCCAACTCAGGAACCAATTGCCTCTGGTCATTGAGGCGGGGCTTGAGAATGCCAGAGGGTTGGCTGCGAGGAAAGGTGAGCCAAGAGGCAGCTACAGCTGAAGCTGAAAAAAGCTGAAGCTGAAGCAGGAGCTGCAGAAGCAGAGCCGACCAGTGTGTAGACCCAGTAGTGCGAGCAAGGACTTGAGGCCAGTAAATACGATTTGGTTAAATACTATCTTGTTTTTCTGTGGCCTCCTGGTTACTCTTGTGAAGCGGGCTTACTGGGCCTGGAACCTTTTGGTCAAGATGTCGGAATTGGGAGG
>JAQQSZ010006525.1:0-13568 GCA_028646595.1 Phalanger gymnotis
GAAATGGGGAGAAAATTTGTAATTCAAACGCCTGTGAAAATCAATGCTGAAAACCAAACATGTCAAAAATAAATTAAAAAAAAAAAAAAGGTGGGACTTTAGCTGAGACTTGAAGGGACCAGGGAAACCAGGAGGTGGAGATGAAGGGAGAGAGTTCCAAGCAGGAAGGACAGCCAAAGAAAATGCCTTAGGTTGGAATATGTATGAGAAATAGCAAAGAGGTCAGTGTCACTGAATTCTAGAGTAAATAGGGTGTGAATAAGGGGTAAAAAGCCCAGGAAGAATAGAAAGGGGCCTGATCATGAGAGTTTTAAAAGCAAAACAGTGGATTTTATACTTGATCCTGGAGGTAATAGAAAGCCTCTAAAGTCTGTTGAATGGGTGTATGTGTGACATGGCCGTGCCTTCACTTTAGGAACATCAATTTGACAGCTGAATCTGGAGGATGAACTAGGGTGGGGAGAGAGGCTTGAGGCAGGGAGACCAACTAGCAGGCTACTGCAACACTCCAGGGGTGAGGGGACGAGGGCCTGCATTTGGATAGGAGTAATGGTGGAGGAGAAAAGGGAACATCTATGATACACAGGTAGAAATGGCAGAACTTGACAATTGACTGGATATATTGTGGGGTGTGGGAGTGAGGAGAGAGAATGAGGAGCTGAGGATGACACCTAGACTTCAAGCCTTAGTAACTGGGAAAATGGTGGTGCCCTAGACATGAAGAGAGAAGTTAAGAAGAGGGCAGGGTTTGGGGAAGAAAGATAGTAAGTTTGGTTTCAGACATACTGAGTTTAAAATGTATCTGAGATATCTAGTTTGAGAATTGGTGGTACCCTAGATAGTAAGAGAGAAATTGGGAAGAGCAGGGTTTTGGGGAAAAAGACGTATTGGGTTTAACATGTATATGAGCTATCAATTTTAAGATGTCTAACAGGCAATTGAAGATGTGAGAATGGGCATCAGGAAGGAAGTTAGGGCTGCAAAATAAATCTGATTATCATCTTCATAGTTATTGAATCCATGGAAGCTGATGAAATCACTAAGGGAAATTGTATAGAAGGAAAAGAGAAGAGGACCTAGGACAGATCTTTGGGAATACCCAAGTTAGTGCATGTGAACTAGATGAAACCCAGTGAGGGAGACTGAGGAAGTGGTCGGTCAGGTAGGAGGAGAACTGGGAGAGAACAGGGTCACAGAAACTCAAGGAACAGAGAATATCAAAGAGAAGGTGACTGATAGTGTCAAAGACTACAGAGAGGTCAAGAAGGATAAAGACTGAGAAAAGTGAAGTAATCCCTGCCCTGCCAGAGTTTACTTTCTTTGGGGGTAGATTTTATACATACACACACACATATGTATATATATACACACACACACACACATACATACATACATATACACATATATACATGTATATATTTATGTATGTATACACATATATACATGTATAGGCATATAGTAAATACTGTGTAATAGATGAAATAGTTGGGAGGGAGGGCATTAGCAGCTGGGGGAATAGGAAAGGCTTTGTTTAAAAGATGATGTTTGAGCTAAATCTTGAAGGAATATTGTTGTTGAGTCATCTTTGACTCTTTGTAACCCCACTTGGGATTTTCTTGGCAGAGATATTGGAGCGATTTGCTATTTCCTTCTCCAGCTCATTTTACAAATGAGGAAACAGAGGCAAAGAGGATTAAGCATCTTGCCCAGTTATTCACACAGCTAGTAAGTGTCTGAGACTGGATTCGCACTTAGGAAGATAATTCTTCCAAACTCCAGGCCCGGCACTCCATGCACTGTACCATCTATCTGCCAATCTAAAAAGTCATCCTATCAGGTAGTATTTCTTAAGTACTTACTATGTGCCATAACACTGTGGTTAGCACTCTGGATACAGAGAAAGGTAAAAGAGGCAAAGGGAGTGCATGCTAGGCAGAGGAGACAGGCACAGAGGCAGAAGAATGGCTGTCAGCAAGAAGACCACCTTGAATGGGCTATGGTATTCATGAAGGGGAGAAATGTGTAATAAGGCTAGACTGGTAGATAGGGGGTCAGGTTATGAAAAGTCAAACATTTAAAGTTCTTTTCCAATTTAAGAAACAGGTTGTTAAGAGAGTAGCCACATACCTCTCCCAAGCTTAAGTAGCCTAAGCTTTTATTTTTTCCACTTAATAGTATTTTATTTTTTTCCAATTACATGCAGAGATCGTAGCCTAAAGCTTTTAAAGCTTCTGTTAGTGAAGTCAAGATCTTGCTTGTTCAAGGCTCAGAAAATCAAAATATCATGCCAAGTTTCCACGCTAAATCCTCCTTATGCAGAACACCTATCACTTTGGTTGCACTAATCTAAATTCTGGTTATTTGTTCTCAAAAAGAAGCATCCTATTACCAGGTCCTGATATTTTCAGATACTCTTCCTCCCACCTCATTTGTCTTTGTACAGAGCAACCAAGTAGAGAGCTCCTCCTGATGCTATTGGAAAGGCATGAAGCTACAGTATACATGACCTGGATTGTGGTTACAATGCCTGAATTGTTGCTGTCCCCATCAAGTGCTATTACAAAACATAAAGGGAACTCGTTTCAGAAGTCACCTTTCATTGCATAAGCATACCATTAACAAAGTCAACAAGCACAAGATAAAGGGCCCAAAGAATAGAGAAAGTATCCTCAGCCAAATCAGTGTTCATAAATATTGGATACCAGTAAAGCCTAGTTCTTATTTTCCATAATTCTTGCAAGCGTTCAGTGATTCTTTTGCCACCAAAATTTCAGGAGTTTTAATTGAACATTTTTTTTCATGTCAATGGATGGGCATGTGTCAGTCCCCCTAAAGTGGGTGCCGACTTGACTGAGTACTAGCTACTAGTTGTACCTCATGCTTGGAACCTCTACATCTTCATTTCTGGCTGATAGAACCCCTAGCTCCATTCAAGACTAAATTCAAATGATCATTCCCCAAGAAGTTCTTTCTGACCCCCCTATTTGCTAGTGTCCTCAACCCCATCTCCAATTAGTCAAGATTTGCTTTCTATATATATATAGCATTTACTTATCTGTATTTGTGTAGTTTCTTCCCAAAAGAATGTAAGCTTCCTTAGGGCAAAATCTGTTTCATTTTTATCTTGATATTCCCAAAGCCTAGCACAGAACCTGATTCAGAGGAGGTGCCTAATAAATATTTGTTGAATAATAATAATGATAATATCTAGCATTTATATAGCACTTTGAGGTTTACAAAGCACTTTACAAATATCTCATTTTATTCCCATAACAGCCCTGGGAGATAGGTGTTATCATATTCCCATTTTACAGATGAAGAAACTAAGGCAAAGAGAAATTAAGTGACATGTTCAGGGTCATGTAGATAGTAAATGTCTGAGGCTTCATTTGAACTCATGTTGTTCCGAGTCCAATGCTCCAGGTCTAATATCCTATCCACTGTATCATATAGATTTTAGAGTACAGAGAATATGATTTCCAAAGGAGTTTTTGTTGCTATTGTATTATGGTTTTGTGTTTTATTTCCTAGCACCTCCTTAATTCTGTTTTTCTCTTCCTTAATTTAGATGTAAATACAATATAGGATAGGATATTTATGATTTATTTATCTATGATTTAACTGGTAAAGGGAAGTGTCTGAAACTTATCATCTGAGGGGAGATACGAAGCACACTGAGGGCTACTATTGCCAGGCACTGTGCTAAGTGCGGGGAATACAAATCTAAGCAGAAAGAAAGTGGTGCCAGTAATTAAAGACATTTACATCCTATTGAAGGAAGACAACACAGAAAAGGAGGCTGAAAAGTGTGAGAGGGTGTTGTGCCCATGTATGGGGCATGCTGGGTGGTTCAGATAGCCTAGAGAGAAATGTTGCACCATTCTGGCGCAACATTCTGGTGCTCTGGCCAACCTCCTTCAAATGGAAGTTCTTGAAGGAAGAAGCTGCAGGGCCAGTGCAAAAAAATCACTTGCCCAGGGTAATGAAGCCAGTTTTTGTTGGACCTTTAACTCATGTCTTTCTGGTTCTGAGATCAACATCTTATCCAATATGCCAAGATGATTTTCAAGTACTATATAAGCTACATAAAGATATAGATATATATATGCATGCCTACATGTAAGTATGTATACATACTTGTAGATATACATATATGTTACACGTTGTATACAAGTGTCAATGAAAATTTATGTATCATTGCTAAATTATCTCTGTCTATATAAGACAATGCATCTACCTGGGAGCAGAGAGGCATAATGAGAACAAACATGGATATGGAAACATGGCAGAAAAGGAAAATGACAGTGCTAGAGGGCATTGGGAAAACAGACACTAATGCACCATTGGTAGAGTTGTGAACTTGTCCAACCATTCTGGAGAATAATTTAGAACTGTGCATATCCTTTGACCCAGCAATACCACTACTGGGTCTGTACCCCAAAGAGATCAGAGATAAAGGAAAAGGACATATATATGCAAAAATATTTAGAGTAACTCTGTGGTGGAAAAGAATTGGAAATTGAGGAAGTGTCCATTAATTGGAGAATGGCTGAACAAGTTGTGGTATATGATTGTGGGAGGGAGATGGTTTCAAAAAAAACCTAGGAAGATTTATATGAACTAATATAAAGTGAAGTGAGCAGAACCAGGAGAACGCCATACATAGTAATCTCAATATTTTAATCATGACCAACTGTGAAAGACTTAATCACTCTGATCAATACAGTGATCCAGACAATTCCAAAGGACTCAATGAAAAATACTCTCCATGACCAGAGAGCAAGAACTGATGAACTCTTGAGTGCAGACTGAAATATGTTATTTTCCAGTTTTTCTTTCTTAGTTTCTTTCTCTTTCTTCCCTTTCTCTTTCTTTTTTCTCTCTCTTTTTTTGCAAAGTGACTAAAATAGAAATACGTTTTTCATGGCTTCATAGATATAATGGGTGTCATATTGCTTATCTTCTCAATGAGTGGAGGAGGGAGAGAAGGGAAAGAGAATTTGGAACTCAAAATTTTAAAAATGAATGTTAAAATAAGTAAATTTTTTTTAAAGAAAGGAAGTCACCAGAGGAAGCAGTCAGCTTAAAGAGGCATGACTCCTCATGGCAGAAAAAAAATGCTTCTTGTAGACTTAAGAAAACTTCAGAACCTAGTTGTCTGTACTGCACAGAAAAAAAAAAAAAACAAAACAAACCTGTATCCAAAGGGTGCTATGTGAAGACTCTTTTAAGGGAGAAAGGCCTCCTAGTAATAGGAGCTGTGTGTGAATCCTTGCCACAAGACTCCTCTACATCTCTGCTTCACTATCATTACTACCTTCCCTACCATTCACTACCCTAAGTTTGATACCACTCTTCCCATAGACCCTGTATTTGTGGGAGAGTGCAGCCTGGGCTTTGGGAGGAATGTTTTGTACCATGTTCTTACTGTACTATTCCTCTCTAGGTTGCATTTCTGACTCTCTGGACTTTCTGTTCAATGCCACAGGAATCTCCTCACTTCACCCTTGGACCATTTACACTGGAATTACTCTGTGTAACCTCTTCATCCGATTGCCTGGCTCCTTCAAGAACTTCTATTTTAAGGAGGATACCCAGACCAGCTGTATGTTGCAGCATTTCTCTCTAGGCTGCACTTCTGGCTCTCTGAACAGAACTACGCACCCCCTATGTGGTTATAACACCTCCTGCCACTTCTCAGCTTCCTTTTATGTGTATCTTCTTGCCTTAGAATGTAAACTCTTTTAATTACTGGGACTGTCTTTCCACTTGTATTTATATTCCTAGCACTTAACACAGTTACAAAGGTACCGTAAGTGCTTAATAAATGCTTGTTGGCTTGTCTTCACATACATATACCATATATACATATGTGTATTTAAGATATATAAATATTCTGACATATTTTTTAAAAAACCATCACTGTTACTTCCCAATGGGGCCCTCTCCCTTATAGAAACCTTTCTTTTAACATAGTGCATTTAAAGAAAACAAAATAACATACTAGCCTTGTCTGACAATGTAGGCTCTATTTCCTGCTATATATGATATCTTTTAGATTAAAACATTATCCCAACTTTAATGCCTAAGTGAAAGTTAAAATACAAGATTGACTTGGAATTGGATTTTCATGAACAAATGTGATTATTATATAATATATTACTACTATTGAATTACATGTAAATATGCTGATTTGTAGCTTCTATCTTTGTTCCATAGTACCAGGAAGAACAAGTTTAATCCCTTTTTCCAAAAGACAGTCTTTCAAATTATTGAACACAATCATCTTGTCCTCTTTGAGTCATTTCTTCTCCAAGTTAGACACCACCAGTTCTTTCAAATGATCCTCATATAACATGGACTCAAGGTCTTTAACAATTCTGATTGCCCTTCTCTTGATACTTTCCAGCTTTTCAAAGTATTTCCTAAACTTTGGTGGCTAGAACTAAACAAAATATTTCAAATGTGGTCCGACTATGGACGAATACCATGTAACTTTTGCCTCTTTCCTTATTCATGGAAGCCACACTTTTCAATTGTATTACTTTCTGTGGGGGAGGAGGGTGGAAGAGCGGAAGAGCACAATATGATTGCATTAGGTTTTTTTTTTAAGCACCACATCTGCTGACTCATAATTAATCTACACTTCAATAAAACACCTAATTTTTTTTTCTGAGCTTTTCATACAATACTGGGGCCCTGGGCATACTTTGAGAGAGTTCTCATTTTATGACTTATAGCTCATATCCTGAAGATCAGGAAAATTCACTATGTAATATCATTTAATATGTTATTGAATTGGCCTATAGGGGCCATCCCAGAGCATATGCTCCCAGAGCACCCCTGGAAACTTCTGAGGACTTCAAGTATATGGTGACTCATTGTTTGACCTTTTGGGGGATGATAAACTCCTGACTTTCCAGACATGGGGGTGGCCCAGTGTTGAAAGGACTTTTCATTCTAAGATGACATGGTAAACCCAAAGTCATTCAGTAGTCATCCCCATGCCCCTCCCTCATGAAAGCCTTGAAGGGCAGAGGGCTGCCGGGGTTTCTTCTTAAAAGAAGAAATAGCTTACAACTAACTTTCTTTTGGATACTACTCACCAGGGGACATCATGTGACTCTGTTGAGTCTGCTGAGGTGTAGAGAAGAGGAGGCTCTTTTTTATTCCAGTACCATGGGCAAACCTTATCCATGTTGCAGCTAGTTCACGTGGCCACAATGAGGTGAGCTTGTGCCAGGGCCCCTGGCTGCCTTTTTGTCTCTTGTCCTTTTTCTTTCCTGATCTTAGGTAAATAAACATCTTGAGATGTATGTGTTCAGGACTGGCAGGAATCTTATGATATTGAGAGGGACAGAAGTTGTGGGTTCAATGAAGAGCTAGCCAGAGGGTGAAAAAGCATCTTCATTGGAAAGGTTGGCCACTGATAAGAAGAGGACCAGTTCAAGCATGGTCATTTTACCAGAGGAGTTGTAAGGTCGGTGCCAGGTAAAATGTAAGTAAAATGTTTAATTAGCAGTACTGCCAACTGCTTTTGTTTCTGATAAAGTTTAAATATCAACCTTCTTGTAGGTTGTGACAGTAGTTACAAGTTACTGAATCCTGTTAATTATGCTAATGTGTGCTTGTGACTACTTTGTGTTTAGCCTTCATTTAATGTGTAGGAATAAATTGCCTATCCCATACCCCATTCATTTTGTATACTGAATAGCATTTTATTTCCTCCAAACCCCTGCCTTTGGGGAGACCTAGGTATGAATCATAATGTACGGTTTAAGAAAATTTTCCCAGAGCTCTAGGTTTTTTTGTTTGTTTGCTTGTTTTTTATGAGTCAGTAAGTATGAGAAAAGAGAGGCTAACTCCTCTCATTAGAAGTAAGGCTCCCAGAGTCTGAACCCGGTCTAAACCTCTTGCCCTGGTACAGAGGCACAGAAAAGGGATTGGTGTAATGTCCTGGCCTTGTGGACCTGGTAGCAGTAACTCAAGGCTAGGTTGTCACAAACTATAGTATTTTACAATCATGCAGGTCACAAAATTCAAAGAAGAAAGGTTTTATTGGCAGCTCAAAGGAAATAAAGGAGCATTCTCTATCTGCTTATAGCAGATAGAGACTTTACGGTAAGCTAACTTTTTCTCAGTAACCTATTTTTTAAAAATTTCATTTATTAATTTATTTACTTAGTAGCCTATTTAGCCTCAGCTGCTTAGACTCAGTCATGCAGCAGATAGTGTTCCATAAGTAAGATACTCTTATAGCTCTGGACAGCTCCTGGAAAGTAGAATCAGAATTTCTGCCTGCCTTGGAATCTACATGAGTAAAATACTGGACAAGCGCTCATCCTTGTCCCCTTTCTACCCACTTTTGGCATCCTTCTTCTCTGAGAAAGAATCCATCACCTCCCAAAATAATCCATTTCACTTTTGGATAGCTCTAATTTTTAGGAGGGGTAGTGAGGTGGCTCAATGGATAGAGCACTGAACCTGAAGTCAGAAAGTCTGGGTTCAAATCTAGCCTGAGATGCTTACTAACTATGTGACCCTGGGCAAATCACTTAACTCTGTTGGCCTCAGCTTCCACATCTGTAAAATGAGCTGGAGAAGGAAGTGGCAAGCTACTCTAGTATCTCTGCCAAGAAAACCCCTAAATTAAAAACCCCTAAATTAGGGTCACAAAGAATTAGAAATGACTGAACAACAAAAATTCTAGAAAGGATTTTCTGACATCAAGCCTAAATCTGTGTCTCTTCAGCGTCCACCTACTTGCTACTGATTGAGCTCACTGAGGCTATATATTTATTAGTGTGCGTACTCTAAGTTTTGGGGGATTTTTAGCACATTGATAATTCATTTTTTCCAGTAATGTATCAACTGATCTGTAGTTGGATAACAATAATCGCCTAAGAGTATTAGTCATTAAATGAATGTCTGTAGACTTTCTAAGAACTGTGTCATTTTCAATGTCCTTTTGCTTAGACCAGCGGCACATTCATTAAAATTAGAACAATTCTGAGCACTCTCTGCCTCCCCACCTTTTCTGCTACTCTACCACATTCACAATGGAAGTGAGAATGAGGTTAAATAGGACTGAGGGTTATTGTATATATTAAAGCATTTCATAGTTAGCCACATTGACATATTCTGCTATAAGTAAAGCCAGAAGACATCAATTAACTTCAACTAAATGTAAGAACAGGTCATACATTCTGCTCGGAGAGGCTAATAAAAGATTGGGATTTGTTTCATCTCGCACTTGAAGACAACAAGAAGGTGAACTTCACAGGAGACTTGGTCATCTTGCCTTGCAGTGCCCCTGGCCATCATGAAGAGAATAGTAGCTTATGTTGTAGTGAATAAGGCACTGGACCTGGAATCAGGAAGATCTGGTTTCAATGCTACTTCACACCCTTACTAGCCGTGTGGCTCTGGGCAAGTCAATTGACTTCTCTGTGCCTCTATTCCTCATATGTAAAATAAGAAGTTTGGACTCTGCAGCCTGTAAGGTCTCTTGCAAGCTCTGAATCCATGATTCCATGATTTGTTGGAAAGAATGAATCAGTAATAAAATTAGATGAAAATTGAGACGATCCCTTAAACTAAGACAACATATAACTTGATACTTGGTACCTTCAGTGTAAAAGTGGGTACAGGAAAACATTGCAAATATTATGTTGGAAAATGTGGTTAAGGGTCAAGAAATGAAAGAGATTAAAGATCTGTGGAAGACTAATTCTTGCACATCCTAAATACTTTTCTCAATAGAAGAGTCAAGAGGCACTGGATATGATAAGCACTGAATGTCATACGTGCACACACACACATACACACACACACGCAGGAATTGATTATATCTCAACAGAAAGAAAATAACTGGTCATTAATGTCACAGTCATTTCAGAATCAGCAGTTTCTGTGTTATCAGATTGTTAACTGGTTAGAGCAAAGTCTACAGTCAATATGTTTGCATTGGGGTATGAGTTGGATTAGAAGGTCTTAGAGGTCCCTTCCAACCCTGAAAACCTATGTTCTAATACCAAATTAAAAGAAATAATAAAAATGAGAAGCCATATCATCAAAAATTATAGCAGCTTGGATTAGAAATGCTAGCCGTAGCAATAAGAGAAGAAAGGGAAACTAAGTCTACTAAGCAATGAGGAAACAGAATGATCACTCTTTGCAAATGATATGATGGTATGCTTAGAGAATCCTAGAGAATCAACTAAAAAACTAGTTAAAATAATTAACAACTTTAGCAAATTGCAGGATATAAAATAAACCCACATAAATCATCAGCATTTTTATATATTACCAACTAAGTCCAGCAGCAAGAGATAGAAAGAGAAATTCCATTTAAAGTACTATAGAAAATGTAAAATATTTGGGAATCTGCCTGCTAAGACAAACCCAGGGACTATATGACTACAACTATAAAACACTTTTCTCACAAATAAAATCAGAACTAAACAACTGAAAAAATATTAATTGCTCATAGATGGGGCAAGCCAATATAATAAAAATGACAATCTTACCTAAATTAATCTCCTTATTCAGTACCAAAGCAATCAAACTAACAAAAAATTATTTTTGAGCTAGAAAAAATAGTAACAAAATTCTTCTGGTAGAAGAAGAACAAAAGGCCAAGAATATGAAAGGAATCAATAAAAAATGTAAATGAAAAAAGGTAGCCTACCCATAATAGATCTCAAACTGTATAATAAAGTGGTAAGAAATAGAATGGTGGATCAATTGAAGAGATTAGGTACATAGTACACAGTAGTAAATGACCATAGTAATTTAGTGTTTGATGAACCCAAAGATCCAAACTTTTGGGACAAAAATTCACCATACAAAAAACTATTGCGAAAACTAGAAAACAGCATGGTAGAAATTAGGTATAAACCAATATCTCACATCATATACCAAGATCAAGTCAAAATGATTTAGATATAAAGAGTGGTGCCATAAGCAAATTAGGAGACCATAGAATAGTTTACCTATCTGATCTATGGATAAGATAAGAATTTAGGACCAAACAAGATATAGGGAGCATTATAAAATATAAAATAGATAATTTTGATTATATTAAATTTAAAAAGTTTTGCACAAACAAAACCAATGCAACTGAAAGCAGAAGGAAAACAGAAAATGGAGGGGGGGATTTACAGCAAGTATCTCTGATAAAGGCCTCATTTCCCACATATATGGAGAACTGAGTCAAATTGATAAGAATACAAGTTATTCCTCAGTTGATAAATGGTCAAGGGATATGAACAAGCAGTTTTCAGACAAAGAAATCAAAACTATCTATAGTCATATGAAAAAATACTCTAAATTGCTATTGATTAGGAAAATGCAAATTAAAACTACTCTGAGGTACCATCTCATACCTATCAAGTTGGATAATATAATGAAAGGAAAATCATAAATGTTGGAGGAGATTGCTAGGTTTGTATCCCCAAGAAATTTTAAAAATGGAGAGGATGAGGGAGGAAGGACATATTGATACAAGGGTATTTATCACAGCTCTTTTTATAGTGGCTAAGAATTGGAAATTGAGGGGATAACCATCAACGGGGGAATGGCTGAACAAGTTGTAGTATATGATTGTAATGGAGTAGTATTGTGCTATAACAAATGACAAGCAGGATGCTTTCAGAAAATCTGGAAAGATTTACATGAACTGATGCAGAATGAAGTGAGCAGAACCAGGAGAACATTATATACAGTCACAGCAATATTATATGCTGAACAACTAAATGACTTAGCTATTCTCAGCAATGTAATGATTCAAGACAATCCCAAAGGACTCATGATGAAAAATGCTCTCTGCCTTCAGAGAAAGAACTAATAGAGTCTAAATATGGATTGAAATATGCTTTTTTTGACTTTCGTTTCCTTTCTTCCTTTTTCCTTTCTTTTTTTCTCTCTTTTTTCTTAGTTTGAACTTTCTTCCACAAAATGACTAATATAGAAATATATTTTACATTATCTCACATGTATAACCTATATCAGATTGTTTACTGTCTCATAGAGGGGGCAGGGAAGGGAAGGAGGGAGAATTTAGGACTCAAATTTTTTTACTTGTAATTGGGGAGAATGTTATTTTAAAAGTTATAGCAGCTACAACCTTATTTATATAAGCAGGCTGTCTAGTCTGAAAAATGGAGAACAGACCAAAAAGTAGATTTTGATTCTTAGAGAAATTCAACTTACGCAAAGTAGTCACCCCAGAAGGAGGATGCAAACTCAGAAACTGCCTCAGTAAGGAAACATTTGATGTACTTACCAAGAAGAAACATGGGAACCAAGGGGAATACAAGGTTAGAGCCTGGGCTTATTTTAAAAACATTATGGAAAAAGTAAACAAAAGATTATGAGCACTGTTTAATAGAACAGCAAAAAGCAGTTAAAGGGAAAAGGAGTCTACGCAGAGATTGTTGGGAGACCTGGTTAAGCCAGATTATCCTGCAAGCAATTGTAGATGAAAATGGAAGAAGGAAAGAAAACATAACTGATATGAAACAGATCTGCTGGTTTTCTATAGTGGCTTAGTCTCATTAGAAATGATAGTGGAACCACCACATTTAATCTGTATTACTTAAGGACCCAGAGTTGTTTTTTTTTTTCGTAGGAAGGAAAATGCCACTTGAGAAGATTAAATCAGAGCAGCTGAATCTCACCAAAGAGAGAAGAAATCCATGTTGGAGGTGACACAATTGAATAAGCACCAAGGGATTGATTTTCAATTTATCTACCAAAGAGAGAAAGATCCAAAAGAATTGAAGATAAAGTAGATGATACTTTTATATGTTCTACAAATAAGAAAACAAAACAAATAAAGGTGACACTGGCAATTACTGACCCACAAGCCTACTTTCTCTATACTATTAAAGAATCTTTATGAGAATGGTCTGTATATTAATCGAACTCATTCTTTTATTTTTTTATAAATTTTATTTAATATATTTAAGTTTTTGGCATTGATTTTCACAGGAGTTTGAATTGCAAATTTTCTCCCCATTTGTACCCTCTGCCCCACTCCAAGATGGCACATATTCTGGTTGCCCTGTTCCCCAGTCTGCCCTCCCATCTGTCACCCCACTACCCTCCCATCCCCTTTTCCCTTCCTTTCTTGTAGGGCAAGATAAATTTATATGCCCCATTGCTTGCATATCTTATTTTCTTGTTGCCGGCAAAAACTTTTTTGTTTTTGTTTTTGAACATCTATTTTTAAAAACTTTGAGTTCCAAATTCCCTCCCCATTTCCCTTCCCACCCACTCTCCCTAAGAAGTCCAGCAATTCAACATGGACCACGTGCGTATCATTATGTATAACCCTTCCACAATACTCATGTCGTGAAAGACTAACTATATTTTGCTTCTTCCTAACCTATCCCCCTTTATTAAATTTTCTCCCTTGACCCTGTCCTTTTTTCAAAAGTCTTTGTTTTTGATTACCTCCACCCCCATCTGCCCTCCCTTCCATCATTCCCCCTTTTTTATCTTCTTCCTCCTTTTTTCCTGTGGGGTAAGATACCCAACTGAGTATGTATGGTATTCCCTCTTCA
>JAQQSZ010006526.1:0-13568 GCA_028646595.1 Phalanger gymnotis
ATAGGCAATGGGGCATATAAATCTATCTTGCCCTACAAGAAAGTAAGGGGAAAAGGGATGGGGGGAGGGGGAGGGAGGGTGATAGAAGGGAGGGCTGACTGAGGAATGTGGCAATTAGAGTATATGCTGTCTTGGAGTGCGGGGCTTGGCAGGGGGGGAGGGGAAGGTAAAAATGGGGGAGAAAATTTGTAACTCAAAATCTTGTGGAAATCAATGCTGAAAACTAAAAAATATCAAATAAAAATCATTTAAAAAGTTAATGTTGAAAATTATCTTTATGTGAGATTGGAAAAAATAAAATACTATTAAGTGGAAAAAATAAGAAATGTCTTCCTTTGTTTCTCTTTAAGCTTTCTTTTCTTTTCTACACAAGATATAGGCTCTCTCATCACCATCTTCTTTGTTATAATTAGGATAAAGATCAACACATAACAAAATATATTGAGCTGAGCAACAATTCAACTTAATGAATTTCTGACAGCCATTTGGCTGTATTTGAAACTTTTGGTTGAGAGGAAAGTTAAAGGAACTGTACGATGTGTTAGGTTTGAGAAAAATAACATATACAGGGATCTAAAGAGTGCCATATTTAAGAGCCATTTGACTTCTACGGACATGGATCGAAAATCATGGCTCCCACCCAAATTTTCCTCATGTATACATGCTCATAGAAAGGGGAGATAGAGAGTGGAATAATGAACAGCTACAAAGATAGGGTCAGAGTAGTCCTGTTATCCTCTCAGCTTGCAACTTGCTCAGAGGAAACCCAAGACTCAATGAATCTTCACTGGAAATCATCAGGGAAATCTGGGGGTGGTGATGAGGAAGTAAAGGTTTGTTCAACTACACTATAGTTAGTAGTGCTATAATAAGGTTCCTTTTTCTATACAATAGAGAATAATTCTTCCTTGACCATTGAGATAGTGTATTAGAGGATGCTTTGTAAACTTAAAATACTTTATAAACAAATATAATCTATTATTATTGCTCTTCTCATTGTCATTATTAAAGTGTGAACTAATCAAGTTAGCCAGCTTTTCAGCTTCCGTTTCTACAGTTCTAGGCTATAAATTGATTTTTGGATAGCTGCATTGAACTGCATTGAAATGAAGCACTGATATTCCAGTGTCTTGCTTACAATGGTCCACAATTTGGTCTAGAGAGAATCTAATCCCTCCATTTGGGCTGAAATGAAAGAAAATCATTATAGAACCTTATGCACTAAATGTAGTACTTGGGATAAAATCCTCCCCTCCTCACTTCATTTAGTGAGTTATTCTGAAAGTTCCTATGTTGAAAACTATCTGCTATGAACTATAGTATACATTTGAAAATACAGTATTTATTAAAATTGGAATTCTTGAAATTACTCATGCTAGCATTTATCTTGCAAAAGCTCCTATAAAATTTTGACCCATTCAATATTTATGAGTTAATTTTCCATTTTCCATCTGGCCTGAACAACTGGGGAATGGCTTAAGTGTCATGCTATCCAAGATGGGTCACCTGAAAAAGTTCTGCCCATGTATAAAGAGCTGTTTGGAGACCATGCATTTGTGACTACTCTGTTTGCACACTTTTCACCATTTACATATAAAATTTAAAAACAATCTTCAAAGGCACACCTATTATAGCTTTTTTTGTCTTTTGCTGTTTAATATCTAAGCAAAATGTTTGAATTTTACAGTATATATTACTTGCCTTTGTAGATAACAATCACCAAGCTAACATACCGCTTAAAACCTACAAGGCAGAAAAGGTGAATTTATAAAAATCTTGTATTAGTCTCCCAAAAGACTACAGAAGTTAGACAGGCTAGCATTAAATTGTTAGTCCGAAGAACTTTCCACTTTCCAGTTCTGTATTTTAATGACATGTAATATAAACTTAGATAAATCCCCTAAACCATGTGTGACTTTTTTCACTCATTCACAAAAATGAATCAATTTTTCATCTATCACACAGAACTATCTAATAATTAAGGAAACTATGGAGTGACATTATGCTTTCTTGATATTCTATGAGACCATGGTAGAAAGAGCCCTTGTGTCTAGACTCCAAGAACCTGGCTTCAAATCTCACCTCTAATGCTTGCTTGCCTTTAAAAGAAGCCAATTAATTAATATTCTGGGGCCTCAATTTTCTCACCTGTAAAATTGGGAGGTTGAACTAGGTGGCTTTTGAGGTCCCTTTTAGCTCTAAATGTATGATCTTGGTACAGTAGAAGAGAGAGAGTAGTGGGACTGAAGGCACTTGGCAAAGTTGGTGGAGTGCTTTACCAGGCATTGTCACATTTGAGCCTCACAAGAACTGTGGGAGGTAGATATTATAGGTATTCTTATTTTTTATAGATTAGGAAACTGAGGCTCAGATTGGACATTCAAATGGGCCAGGGTCGTGCTCCTGGTACAACAGGGCACTGACAAGTCCAGGTCTTCCTCATTCTATGTCCCACATCCTCCCCATCATACAAAAACCAAGGTCATGGGATCATAAATTTAGAGTTAAAAGTGATCTTAGAGGTTATTGAATCCAACTCCTTTATTTTACAGATGAGGAAACTGGAGCTATAGGGGTTAAGTGACTTGCCCAAAGTCATATAGCTATTAACTGTCAGAGGCAAGATTTCAACTCAGGTCTTTCTTCCTAATGCCAAATTAAGCAGCACTCTCTTTACTATACCATTTATTTCCCTGATCAGTAATTGGGGAAGATAGATCTTAGAATTAAAGGGCTATAGGTGTATTTGTTGTCTGAAGCATAATCCAGGTGAAAACTAGGATGGGAACAGAGTTTGAGGGAGGTAATAAAAGGAGTTGTTTAGAGTTGTGCTGCAATAATTCTTACTGAAGTAAGCATGCCAAGTGTAAAATTTGCTGAGTTATCTCATTTGGGTTCTGTGGCTCTGTTGAAGCCAAGAGAGCCAGATGGAAAGTACCTCTCCTTTTAAAAAATTAATTTATTTTTGTATTTACATTCTTTTTTAAGTTTTGAGTTCCAAATTCTCCTCCTCCTCCAAGTCCCTCCCCCACTTCTTTAAAAGGCAAGCAATGTGATACCTATTATACATGTGAAATCATACAAAACATATTTTGATATTAGTCATGTTGCAAAAAAAACCCCAAGAAAATAAAGTGAAAATATGCTTTAATCTGCACTCAAAATTCATCGGTTCTCTCTCTGGAGGTGGATAGCATTTTTTATCATGAGTCATTTGGAATTGTCTTGTATCATTGTCTTATTCAGAATAGCTAAGTTTTTCACATTTGATCATCATCACAATATTGCTGTTCCTGCGTGCTTCAGATTCTGTTCACTTCACTTCGTATTGGTTCATATAAGTGATCTCAGGTTTATCTGAAACCATCCTGTTTATCATTTCTTAGAGCACGATAATATTCCATCATAATAATATACTATAACTTGTTCAGCCCTCCAATTGATGGGCATCCCCTCAATTTCCAATCCTTTACCACCATAAAATAAGAGCTGCTATAAATGTTTTCGTACAAATACGTCTTTTTCCTTTGATGTCTTTGGGAGACAAAACCAGTAACAGTATTTCTGGGTCAAAGGGTATGCACACTTCTATAGCCCTTTGAGCATAGTTCCAAATTGTTCTCCAGAACAGTTGGACCAGTTCACAGTTCCATCAACAATGCATTAGTGTACCTATTTTTGCACATTCCTTCCAGGATTTATCGTTTTCCTTTCCTATCATGTTAGCTAATCTGATTGGTGTGAGATGGTACCTTAGAGTTATTTTAATGGAAAGCACTTTTTCTGTCACCAGCTGCGGCACCCTAGCTCCGTAGTCAATCAGAAGACTTTCAGTGTTGAATCATAAGTGGCCAGAAGTGGGCCTCTAGAGATTCCAAGGTAGTGAAGTTGCCATGTCTCATATAGCCCTTCCAGCACCTACTGCTATGGCACTTGATGTAATAACCACTTAATAGAGGTTTATTACATTATAACAAGAATAGATCACATTTCTGGTTACAAAGCAAATTATCTGTATTTGAAAATAGAGAGAACAGGATAAAGCACAGAAGTGTCAGAAGGAACCTCAGAGATTATCTAGTTAAACCTCTTCATTCTACATATGAGAAAACTGAGGCCCACCATCACATAGTGAGCCATTAACAGAGCAGGAACTAGAATCCTTGAGTTCTTGGAATAATCCTGGAATTTAAATGTCTCCTGACTCAAGATCTGGTCCCTCTGAGAACCAGAGGAGTAGTGCCCTTGAAATTCAACTTTCTGACTTATTATTTTTTGTGAACTGAAGTTTAACAGCTAAGAATCCAAACATCAAATACAAACATGACAACTGACATTTTGATTCTTTGCACCAGGTAAGGAAATGATGATACCTTTTCTTCCTGCCAATTTCTCTGTTTAGAAAAGATTTTTTTAATGCCTGCCTACCCTACCCTACCCTATCAACCAACATGTCTGCCTTCACTCGCTGTGTAAATGAGTTAGTCACAAGGAACAGGTAGGACAAATATTTTTCATCATTACTTACTTAGGCAAGTTTCAGATAAGAGTTAGTAGATAGCAGCACAATGAAAAACATTTTATTTTGGTAAACCAAACTGCTCTTTCCTACCCTGGCTTTGGAAAGATACACACTCATCCCTTTTCCTTCTTGATGGGTTCAGAGCGGGCATAGAACTGTTGGTGGGCATAGAATAAAGGAAGATCTTTTGTTGTTGTTTTGAATTGTTGAAGTCTTGCCTTTGTCTGCATACATCAAGGTTTAAGGTAGAAATAAAACCCATAGTGTAATGTATCAGTGTCCCAGAATCCAGATATTTTGGGAGTAGATAGCTCAGCAAAAAACGCAAATTACTTTTAGACTCAATCTATTATTTATTATTTCAATTTATAAAAATGCACCTAGTGCATCTTTGGGATAAAGAGTTCAAAGGCAGTTACTACTGTTTAGTTGGTTTAGTTATGGGGTTACAGAAATCTGCAAATTTTATATTGGTGCAATGTTCTATAAAAGGGTGAAGCCATGAAAATAAAATATTCAAAGATTAAAAAGACCAGGCTAATTTAAATCTGTAAAAATCTTTTGTGTGCAGCAATGACTTTCAGCTGAATTGTGAAGAGCAGCAGAAATGAATTTCTGACAATATGTATGGTTTTTTTCAATACTGGTTAATAGTTACTAATACCTCCAAGTCAGAATGAGAATTACGTTACAGAGTTAAAAGCATGAACCCCATAATTTGTATTTTGTAATAAATAAATCTGCTTATACAACCTATGCCTTTTTTTTCAATTCCTAAACATTTTTAGACTATTAGTTAGACACGATTTTGCTCTTTGAGAAGAGGAAAGCGGCCACCTAGGGACTTTATAATCTTGTACAATACTCTGGTTCCACCCAGATAGCAATTCATGAAAACATGCTAATTCTGACTCTGTGATTCTTTCTCTGTATCTTAACAAGTTAATGCTCAGGAAAAATAAGTGTTTTTTATTCTAAATTGGTTTTTCTAAAGTACTGGATATAATTGGGATAAATATTACACTTAACATCCATTTTCTGGCTTTTCATAAAAATATACCTTATGCAATTAGGTGAAAGCAATAACTACAATAAACTGTCTTTTTAAGGCTGGTTTTAGAGAAATGCTATTCACATACACATATATAAATGTTCAAACTATATCTTTCTTTACTTTCTTAGGTAGCATCAGATAACTAATGACACTTGATGATTATTTTCAAATAAAGTAAAAGCAAATCAAAGTTGATTTGTGCCCCAAATGCAGTTTGTTATTCTTTTTATTTTGGAAAAATAGATTAATACATTCATAAATTCATAAATCAGCAGTCAGTTTGGCAGCCATCCTCAAATTAAATTAGGAGGCGTTTAATTATTAAGACAACCAGTCAGATGAATGGGATGGCCAATTAGAGCCTGGGCAAATGGCCACTCTCCATTCCTAATTTGTGATTCATTGTTGCTCAAAAGAAGCTAAATAAAGGTCACCAGTTTTCATCCTCTCTGTCCATCTAGGTCAGGGGTTCTTAACCTTTTTTGAGTAGCATGGTTGTCTCTGGCAGTTTGGTAACATTTATAGATCTCTTCTCTGAATAATATTTTTAGATGCATAAAATAAAATACATAGGATTATGATGGAAAACAATTATGGTTGTATTATCAAAATATATTTTTAAAAATTTCATGGATTGCAGATTAAGAACCTCACAGGTAAAGAAACTGGTTGCTAGTTAAAGAATGATTAAGTTTTAGATCTATTTTGTTAAAGACGGATTTTTAAAAATTGTATGCATTCAGACTAGCTACATGACACGAATATATTTTTGAGATGACGCAGAAATAATTAAACCAATGCAGCAATTTCAAGGAGTATATAAATAGATGCATATAGTTGATCATCATCAGTTCAGAATTACTTTATGAACAAAGGGGAATGGATGAAAATACAAGACAGAGATTTACTATTTAAAGGAAAGCATGAGGTCAGCCTTTTTTTTAATTGAGTAAATGAATCAAGAATGAAAATAATCCAAAATTTTTAATTGAATGAGCTACAGTGGGAGACTATCTAATGAAAAATTGGCTCCAAGATGCTTTTTAGGATGTGAATTAGGGAAAGAAGAATCAATGGTCCCAGGGCCTGTCACCTCCTTTTTGGCAGGCAGAGATGTTTCTGTAGGGACTTTAACTCTTTCAGGTCACTCATTGACCACTAGGATTGGATAATCTCCAAACACCAGGCTGGACAAATGCCTGTGATGCCATTCCAACTGGCAGCATTTCCAGGGACAGTCACACATCATATCCCATGCTGTTGTCCCTCCTCTGCACAGTTCCCAGAAAAGAGCAAAAAAAATCAAGGGCTCCACAGACAATTGGGTAAGTGCCCAATTGTCCTCTCTATTAGAACATCTCTGAAGAAATGAAATGGACCATTTCAAATTTCTCTAAAAAGATTACAACTAGCAAACATACAGGAATCACAGACTGTGTCTAGACAACAGAGTCTAATAGGACTGAAAAATTTAGCCATTTTGATTCATCATGGCTCATTAAATATGTCTTTTTTCATGCTTTTCTAGCCCTTTTCCCCTTAGCCCATCCCTATCAGACAATCATACTGATGAATTTTAACACTTCTTTATAGACTTAACTGCAAATTTCCTAGGATGGCTTTTTAAAATATTTGTTACATTTTTAGCTAAAGGATTATTAAGCATTTGGACAATCACTATAAAACCATATATTCTTTGCAACACCAGTTGCAGCTAGGTGGCACAATGGATAGAGTGCTGGGCCTGTGTGAATTCAAATCTGATCTTAGACATACACTAGCTATGTGACCCTGGGCAAGTCACTTAACCCTGTTTACCTCAGTTTTCTCATCTGTAAAATGAGGTGGAAAAGGAAATGGCAACCCCACCCTCACCCCAAGTATCTTTGCAAAGAAAACCTCAAATGGAGTCATAAAGAGTCAGACATGACTGAAAAACCACTGAACACATGGTATACGTGAGATATAAGATGGAATCTTTTGCCCAAGTCCTATTTTGATACCCCAATGTACCATGGAGGGGACTCTAATTCTTAAAAACTATGTCAGTTCAGGAAGAGCCCTGGTGGATTCCACCACGCTGGGAAGGAAGCCTTTGGATGTGGGGCCAGGGATGGATCATATGTTTGCCATGAAAACATTTTAGGCTAGGACCAGCCTAGCTAAGTTCAAAAAAGATCATTACTAGAGGGTAGGATATCAAATTAAATATTTTCCCCTACAGCAACTAATTAAGCTGTGCAGTAAAAAGACTAAGTATAATATGTATAAATGAAGTCACAGATTCTGGAATAATTGAAATATGAGGTATATGCAGCCTCTAAGTCTAATTTTGATACTTTATGGTGACCATGGTATCTTGGAGGCTTTACTGGCCAAACACAAGCCCAAGCAGGACCTATCAAGTTGGAAAACTTTTGACTATGGCCTGGTATCAAACTGCATATCTGTTTTCTGAGGCCTTGAACACACATATTGATTCTATCTCAAACAACCTAGCCACTCAGTTCCTCAGCCCATTGCTTTACAAATAAAGGTAGAGAAAATCACACAATCATTGTTATAGTTTCACTACAAATTTATGTTATACAACCTCAACTGGGTCCTCACTGCTGCTAGGCAATCTTACTATACTTCCCTTATCGATTCACTATCCCACTCTCCACAGTGGCTCTTCCAAACCTTTTCATCCTTCTACTTTGTCTCCTGTCACTTCTTAACCTCTTGTAATCAGGCTTCTGACCTCATCATTCCACCAAAGCTACTCTCATCAAAGTTTCCAAAGCTTTCTTTATTGTCAAATCCAATGGCCTTTTCTTAGTCTTCATTCTCTTAACCTCTCTGAAGTCTTTGACACTTTTGATCACCCTCTTCTCCTTGATATTTTTCTTTTCTCTAGGTTTTCAGGATACTACTCTCTCTTGGTTCTCCTACCAATCAGACTGTTCCTTCTCAATAACCTTTGCTGCATCCTCATCCATATCATAACCTCTAAATATAGATATCCTGCAAGGTTTTGTCCTTGACCCTTTTCTCTTCTCCCTTTATAGTACTTCACTTGGTGATCTCATCAGCTTAGCATAGATTTAATTATCAGCTCTATGTTAATGATCTACCTAGCCTCTCTGGTGACCTATAATCTTGCATTTCCAATTGTCTTTTGGACACCTCAAATTGAATGATTCAGTAGATGTCTTAAACTTACCATGTCCAACTCATTATTTTTCCCCTAAGTTCTCTCGCTCTTACCTTTCCTATTACTATAGAGGGCAACACTACCCCCCCAGTCCCTAAGGCTCACAATTTTGGTATTACCTTTGACTTCATTATCTCTCACTTCCCATAAAACCAATCTGTTGCTAAGGCTTATTGCTTTCACTTTTGCATGATTTCTCAAATATATCTCCTCCTCTCCCTTGACGCTGCCAACACTCTAGTGCAGGCCCTTGTGCCTAGAATATTGCCTGCTGGTGGGTCTGATGACTCAAATCTCTCCCAATTCAAGTCTTTCATCCGTTCAGCCACCCAAGTGGTTTTTCTAAAGCACAGATCTGATCATATCATTTCCCTAATCAATAAATTATAGAGACTTCCTATCACCTACCTCTAGGATCAAATACAAAATGCTCTGTTGGGCATTCAAAATCCATCATGACCTAGCCCCTTCCTACTTTTCCAGTCTTTTTACACCTTACTCCCCAAGACCTATTCTTCAATCTAGTGATACTGGCCTCCTTGCTGTTCCACAAATAAGACACTTCGTCTTTTGGCTCAGGCATTTTCTCTACCTGTCCCCCATGCCTGGAATGCTCTTCCTCCTCATCTCTGCCTACTGGTTTACCTGGCTTCCTTTAAGCCCCAACTAAAAACCTCTCTTATGCAGGAAGTCTTTCCTCTTTTAATTATTTTCTACTTATGTGGTATATGGCATCTTTGTACATATTTGCCTTCTTGTTGTCTCCCCTATTAGACCGTGAGCTCGTTAGGATAAGGGAATCTTCTTTTCCCTCATTTTGTATTCCCAACATTTTGCCAGTGCCTGGCTTATAGAAGATAGTTAATACTTGACTACTGATTATTAAGGACAAGCCTAGCAGAAGCTAGCCACCACATTGTGATTTTTCAACCATATAAACTTGCGAAAATATGCCATGAGGGAAAGTGGGATTTTGATCTGATCTGCTTCCTTGAAAGAGTACCCGAATCTAGGAAATAATGGCTCCTTAAATTATTAAAGTATGAGATATGATCATGTTCTATCATTGCTATGCTTTAAACTAAACTAATAGATACTTAACTGACTCTCAAAATAGTATGTAGGTTGAAATTATGAGGTAATAAGAATAATTACTACCAGCCACAAAAAAATGATTCATATCAATCATCAGTTATAAATGTGCCAAGACATGCCAAATACTTGTTCCTTAAATCAGTCAGTCAATAAGAATTTTAAAGCACCTGTTATGTACTAGGGACTATGCCAAGAGCTGGGATACAAAGAAAGGTAAAAAACAAGCAGCCTCTCATCTCAAGGTTAATTTAAATACACTTTTGAGCTCACTGGCAGCATAATGGTTAAAGCACTGGGTCTAGGGTCCAAAAGGACCTAGGTTCAAATTTAACCTCAGACAGTTACTTGCTGTATGACTCTGGGCAAGTTATTTAACCCTGTTTGCCTCGGTTTCCTTCACTGTAAAATAAGGATCTGCAGCTCTTCCTGGTTTCAACTGTATAGACCAAGATGCCTCTGATCCCACCACCCTGCCTCTGCTTTCCAGCCTCCCTTTTTGTGTCTTTCCCTATTAGATTATAAGCAACTTGAGGGCAGGGACCGTCTTTCTTTTTCTTATTTGTTTTGTTTGCATAGTGCCTGGTACATAATAAGCACTTGATGAATATTTATTGAATTAAATTGAAATGAAATGAAGGATGAGCTGGATCCTTGCCCCCACAGAAACATCAGGGCTCTGGAGAAATTGATCCAAAGATTGGGCAGTGTATTGAGAAACAAAAGTTTAGGAAACCTGTTTATTTTGGTGCTACATCACCTCTCTGCCTACTAATATATCATTTATGGTTTTTTAAAAAGAATTAACGGTGATTACTTTATTTGTATTATATAAGTTTCTGGGAAAGAACTTTTGTTTCTACTTATTACTGTTATATTCTACTTATATTGTTACTACTTGTTACTACTATCCTACTTATATTGTTACTACTAATCTTAGTGTCTATCATGTGGGAGCTGGGGGTCTTGGGGTGTCGTACTCATCTTGACTGCCCCTGTTTGAGGAGAGTATGCTATCTTGATGCTTCCAAGCCAAAGTGACATCCCACTAAGTCGGCAAACTGATATAGCAAATAACAATTCTCTTATAAGTAGCTAGGTGGCACAGTGTATTGAATGTTGGACTTTTATTCAGGAAGCCCTGGGTTCAAATCCAGCCTCACTTACTAGTTGTGTGACCTTGGGCAAGTCACTTATCATTATGAGAGATTATGTATCACCTCATATGTAAAATGAGGAAAAAAATAGCACACAACTCTCAGGGCTCCTGTGAAGATAAAATGAGAGAATATTTGTAAGGCTCTTTGCAAACCTTAAGTGCTCTATAAATGCTAACTATTATCATTATTATTACGGTATTCCTTTTTCAGAAGTAGACCATTTTTACCATCTGAAAGCAAGTGAATTACATAGAACAAGGCAGTTTCCATCAGAAAATGATGTAAGACGTCAAGCTGACTTTTGGATTGGGGCCTCCTCAAAAATATTAGGACCTTAGAAGTTAAAGGAAAATTCTTTTCCATCAAAAAAAGCCATTCTATTAATGCATTTCAATGAACATTTATTAAGCACTTATTGTGTGCGAAGCATTGGAAATTCAACAATGAAAGAACTCCAGTCCCTACCTTCAGGGTAGATTATGATCCAGTAGCAAGACTGCCATCCCTTAACTACTGTATTTTTTAAGAACCAAAACAAATTGTGTTGATAAACTATAACATCAAAATAATAAAGAGCCTGAGGGAAGAACTTCCAGTTTTTTCCTTTTTATTATTATGAACTTGGTACACATCATCACAACCAATTCCCTATACAAAGAATAAAAGGAGAAAAAAAGGACTCTATATAAAACCATGAATCTTCAACCTCAATAACTGGATGGATTTTTTTTGGTAGATTTCAAATTTATGACAGTAGTTTTATCATTGCCCTCTCTCTAATGAACTTCCTTCTACTCAATTTTCTGTATTCTAATGACTCATTGACACTACTTTCTTTTTTTATATCACCACTATTCCTTACCTTCTCCCTTCCTCTAATTCAGCTCTCCCCCAGTGTTAGGCAATGAGGATATATACATAGTGCAACAAAACAATCCCTGCCCTCAAGGAGCTAATATTCTACTTGGGATGGGGGCAGAGCAGGACATGTACACAGTTAAGGAAAAAATTAATGAAATAAATATAATTTAATTTTAAAGGGAGAACACTATTAACTGAAAAATTTAGGAAAAGTCCCATAAAATATGACCCTTGAAGAGTGCTTTATATATATTCTGTCACTTCATTCTCATAACAGTGCTGAAAAGCTAGTGCTACAGGTATCATTCCTCTTTATGGATAGGAAAATGAGGCTCAGAGAGGCAAAATGAATTTCTTCTGGGTGACAATGAAAGGCTTTATGAAAAGACAAGTTAACTGAAGTTAGGAGTTTACATTCTAGACTTTGAGTCTAGTCTAGTCTGTGTTTCTCATCTGTCTTATCTACTAAACTTGGTCAGAGTCTGATGATGGTTTACAGTCAGGAGCGGGGTCCAGCACTTTAATAATGTGAGGAATAAAACCCTGCTGGGGATGAGGTGCCTGTATGCATTGCTTTACCAATATCACCCCTACTTCAGTTACATCCACTGTCCAATTCTGACCCAGCATTCTAGAAAACTTCTCCTTGGGAAAAAAAAATCTTATTTGCTCAAGACATCTTCAGGAATCAACCAAGATATATAATTCAAACATTCAATGTAATTCATTTCAACTCTGCCAAGTGTGGGCTGTGTGGGGAGCTGCACCCTAGGGTACTGGAGCACTGGCTTAGGCTTGGAGGGTACTTAGCAGAGCATAAATTCACATATTAGATAGCCAGACATCAAAAGTTTAAATTTAATTAAGTTGATCACCATCTGTCCTGCTTAGATATTTTACCTCTTCCACCCAATGGTGTGTTGGTAAGCAAAATGGGCTCCTTAGCCCTTAGTTCAACAAGTGCCCTTGAAGAGTTTGACTTTTGTTTTTGTTGAGTAATTCAGTGTATTTCATTGAGTGTTACTAAGTGCTAAGCCCCAGGCCCAAACCCCTATTAGGTGTAAAACCTATGTGGGTGTGGATTGGCAACTAAGGTGGGGCCCAAGGTGGGACTAACTCCAGGGAGGGCTTAGTTTACACGTCTGGGACAGCAGAGGCTCTTAGACCACATGGGTTTAAGTCCCCCTCTTTGTGACGATTTTAGGTCATGCGGGTGAGCCGCATGTGTGACTCACCCCTGACGCTGACAAAGATATAAAAGCCAGGGGTTGGCCTCTTCTTCCTTGGAGCTCTTTGCCGCAGCAGTGGTGGCGTGTGAGACTCCGGGCCAGCCCTTGTTCTGAGCTCCTGGGCTGAACCTAGATGTTGGTAACTATGAATTGTATTGGGTCTGTCTGTTTGTAATTTGTTTAAGGGCTCTTGAGATGGCTGAACCTAGATGTTGGTAACTATGAATTGTATTGGGTCTGTCTGTTTGTAATTTGTTTAAGGGCTCTTGAGATGGTGTTGATGAGGAGACGCCAGGCAGCTGGAGCTAAGGAGCCCTCCAGCTTGTAAACCCGGATGCTGAGACTTTGTTGAATTCTTGTAACTATGTATTGGGATTTGAATCAGACAAGGTCTGTCTGTTGATGTTTGTAATTTGCTTGTATTTTGCTCTGAAGTTCAGGGTGCTGGCTTTTC
>JAQQSZ010006527.1:0-13568 GCA_028646595.1 Phalanger gymnotis
CCTAGTTATCTTTGATAATCAAAGTATGGAGGCAAATAGAAGCAGGTACCAACACTTCTATAACAATGCTTTACATAGTTAGCTAAGCTCAGATACAATAAATCACTTGTCTCTTTTCACACAGGTAGGCAATATCAGATCTTCCTCACATATGAAAAGTCCAAATGTGGATCCTTTATATGTCATACTTCCTTTCTAGGGGGAAAAAGGATGTAGGGAAGAAAATGAAATGAGAAATCTAGAAGTTACTTAGTAAATTTAGGTATCTTGTAAAGAGTCACACTAGAAAATTCAGTCTCTAAATTCTTCTGTTTCCTGGCTGTAATAGTAATTAAGGTGGGACTTTTTGCTGTTGACCTTTAATGATTCTGACCTTTGTTTGAATGGGGCAGTTAAAGTGGAATGTTTTTGTATTTCTCAGCACTGAGACAATTGGGAGCAATTGATTTGTATCTGATGTGATATTGGAGGTGGGGAACTTCTCCATGGCCAGCCTGGGTGAGGTCAGGGCCTTCTGGGCCCTGAACAGGACATATAAGCACAAAGGTTAGCATTCTTGCTCAGACCTCTGAGCCACAGCAGGAGTGGCGCATGACTCTGGGCCAGCCATTATAATGAGCTCCCCAGCTGTACACCCAGATGTTGATAACTACGAATTGCATTTGGTCTGTAATTCAGTATGCTGGTTTTTTCCCCTGAACTAAGTAAATTATATTTTTATGCTAGATTAAAGTAAGATTGTTAACCCCTTAACGTTGATTTTCTTAGTAAAGCAGACCAACAGGACCTGGGCTTACAGTGTTCTAGCAGCTGCTAGTCGGATTGTAGATACAGTGACTCATCCAGATAACATCTGTATCTAGTCTCAAAACTAAACTTCCTGAGTTCTGTTTCTAACTATAAAACCCGGTATTTTGAACAAGTTGAAATGTATAGAACAATATCCTTCACCTATGAGCACAATTTCCTCTGCAAAACAACAGTCTGCTCTCAGTTTCACAAAATGATTCCAACTTTCAATGTCTCCCAAACCAGCATTGTCAAACAGTAACAACAAGCTCACTCTGAATTCTAATATCCAAAATATGTTAAAAACAATATTTCAGGTTTACATAATACTTCAATGGTTACAAAATACATTCTTCACAACTTTTTGAAGTAGATGGCACAAGAATTATTATCCCTATTTTACAGATGAGGAAATAGGTTCAGAAAAGTTAAGTAATTTGCGCCAGACCACACAACTAGGGTCACAGATAGGATTTGAACTCTGGTTTCCTTTTTCTGAATGTACTAGGCTGACTCTGAGATACCCTTACTTACTGATGGAAACTCAAGATAACAATAAGAATTTTTGAAAAGATAATGATAATGATAATGATGACAGCTGATATTTATGAAACATTTTAAAAATATTTTGTTTGACTCTCACAACAAGCCTACGATGTCGGTTGTATAGGCGTCATTCTTATTGTACAGATAAAGAAACTCCTGCTCAGAAAGAAAAAGTAATTTGACCATGGTCACAAAACTGATATGTATCAGAGGCAAGATATAAACTGAACCCAGGTCTTCTTGGATCCAGCTCTGGTACCCGATCTGTTCACTACTCCAGACTGCCTTTTGTGTATAGAGTCTCATTGTGGCTGTGTGTGGTTGGTCTTTCATTCTCAAAGAGCACCATGACATCAAGGAAATGATGACATGAGTTGCAATTGACTTTGATTTGAGTGACAGAATGTTGTGCAAAGTCACCAGCCTCACTTTCCCTTCCAGAGCCATCTGGGTCCAGTGGCCAGATATTGATCAGGACAACTGGAGATGGCCTAGGATGCAGTGGGGGACCTTGGCCCTTTTAAGCTAAGGTATTTTCAGGTTCTCACTTTGAGTGAGGAAAAGCTCATTCAGTGAATAGGCTTCTTTAATAAGTGAGTCCCGATGGCCCCTTTAATAAAAATAACAATTTGTGTGTGTGTGTGTGTGTGTGTGTGTGTGTAAACTTGGAGGGGAAGATCCTCAGGGTTGCTGTCCAAAAGAGAAGTAGTTACTATTTACATTCACTCTGAGACAGGAGGACCCAAAAACTAATCATTAAGTGGTACTTGGGCAAGAAGCTATTGTTGTCCAATCCATGACAATCCAGAGTGAATTTGGTTTAACTCTTGGTCTTTGAGAAAGAAAAGCCAGTAAACTCCAAGGTAACTAGGTAGCTTTCAGCCACCAAAATTTACCTTCCTTTGGACAGAACACCATCATAGGAAAGGAGAAGAGAGGAGACAAGACAAGATGAGAGGAGGAGCTCCAGGTAAGGTGCCCAAGTAGGATTGATTAGCTGGGTCGTCATTCAGGTGGCCTGGGCTACTCGCAGGTTGTGGTTTGTCCCACATTCTCAAAGAGGACCATGACTTCAGGGAGATGATGAAATGACTTGCAATTGACTTTGACTTAAGTGAGGGAGAGCTGTGCAAAGTCACCAGCCTCACTTTCTCCTGCAGAGCCATCTGGGTCCAGTAGTCCAATAACATTCAGGACAACTGGAAATGGCCCAGGATGCAATAGAGTGTCATAGTGGCAGAATGAAGAAGGGCAAATTTTAGAACCTGAAGCTCTTAAATTTCTTCTCTCTTGCTTAGTTCTTATGAGGAATATGCCATTTTGTCTTCAGACTTGAGAAGGCCACAAAAGGCATTGTGTTGGGGATCATTTTGGTTTTAAAGATAAAAAGTTTTAGCTAACCTTCTTTTAAAACCCCACAGTAATTAAATACTAAATATTTTAAATAAATTATTTTTGATATCTGCTGTGATAGATCCATAATCTTTCCAAAGTTATTTTTCAGTGTAACCTGACATTGAAATCATCATGGAGATGAGAGTTGTTTCTGGGAAATATAGAAATTACATCAGAATTCTTTTTAGTTGTCATTTTTTTCTTTTTGTCTAGATTTATGATTTCATCAATGCAAATAATTTCCAAACCAACCTATACAGATGCAGATCAGCAATTATTCTATCAATTTAGTCTTAAAGAATTGACTGGAGACCAAGTAGTTAGGTGACTTGCCTATGGTGATGCACCTTCTATGTGTCAGAGAAAGGAATTGAAACTAGATATTCCTCACTCTAAGATTGGTCCTATACCTCCTGGAACATTTTGTCCATCTTTTATAATCTCTTTGTGGAATATCTTGATTGACCAAATGAATGATTTTTACAAATCATGGGAAAATGTTGATCTGATGATTTGACTTTATATGGAGTTTATCTTAAGTAAGCATTCAAACATAAATGGACATTAGCACTGAATGGACCTAATGGTCATTTTCAGGAAAGAGAACAAAAAAATGGAAAATTTATGCTATTCCACTGAAATATAATCCTTTGTAGACAATCATGAATGTGCTGCAGACAAAGTATGCATCAACTACATTTGAAGTGATGTACGTTGCAACTCTGGGTGTGCCACTAATTTATTGTTAGGAGTTGCTGTCTGTGTTGCATTGGCATTGTTCCCTGGCACTCATCATAAGTTTAAGTGGATGTGCCGTTTGCCAGAGGGCTAACTGGACATCTATAATACATTTGAATACTGCTATGAGCACTTTATATGCTTAAGATTTGGTACTGGAAGTGTTTAAGTCAGCAGGGACATAGAAGCTACAAAACTCTACTGAGCAGTGATAGCTCTGCTCCATATAAAAGAATTACTCCAGGAGTGAGAGCAAGCAGGAGTAATAAGCCTTCCAAACAGATCATAATTTTCCCCTCTGCACAAAGACAGAGGACCACAGGAGCTGAGTGTTGCATACACTGTCAAATGTGGTGGGTGTTTTCTGTTTTTTTAACTGCTTTTCTTTTCTTTTTTTTCTTTTTTTTCTTTTCTATTCTTACTTTTCTTTTTTTCTTCTTTTCCACAAAGGAGAATTCAATACTGGAAGTAGAGAAGGATTATTTGGAAACAAATGCTTTAAAGGGGGTATTTCTAGCCTTTGTGTTTAAAAGAAAGATTGTAGACACCTACCATAGTGGAGCGAATAGGAAAAGCTCAACCCTGCAGTTTCATTAATGTAGATAACTCCCTCCACATATTAGTTCTTTGTAGCTTAAGTTGCACAAAGGCCCTAAGATGTTAAGTGATATTATGTAATACGTGTCAGGTGAAGGACCTGAAACAGATCTAGCTGACTCCAACCTTGTCCTTCTACCCATCACACCAAGATATTTGTCTTATTTAATAATACAAATTAATTTGGGGGTTTAAGGCACAATATTTTGAGCTAATGCTATAATATCAAAGCATCTAAAAATTACATATACACAAAGGCATAAACATTAATATTGAAAATGTGAGCCTTCCCGATTTCCTCAAAGTAGTACAATCTGCCTTCCTCTTCCTATTCAACTCTGAGTCCAGTTCACTGTCCTTCTGTATTGTCTATCTCCTAGATAGATAGATAGATAGATAGATAGATAGATAGATAGATAGATAGACAGATGATAAATAGATACAAAGATATAGATATACATTTAGAGATATTTATGGCTATATCTAACTATATCTATATCTATCTTTCTGTATCTATATCTATATCTATCTATATATCTCTATATCCGTCTATATGTATGTGTGTGTATATATATAAACATATATATACATATTATATATATACATATACAACCAAGATAGGGGCAGCTAGGTGGTGTGGTGGATAGAGTACCAGCCCTGTTGTCAGGAGGACCTGAGTTCAAATCCAGTCTCCGACTCTTACTAGCTAGGTGACCCTGGGCAGGTGACTCAACCTCCATTGCCCTCCAAAAATTGGGGTATGGGGTGTGTTCAGGGAAGACTAGTACTTCTGGTGTGAGGTCTGCTAAGCCCTTTTTAGGGCGGCTTTCCAACTTTGGTGTCCACCTGATCCACCTAACTCTTACCTGTGGCTCCAAGAAGCTTTAGCATGCACAGCAGCTACACCCCAGTATACTGTTTCAGCAGATGGGCTAAACCAGGTTCGGGGTAACCTGTTAGTGAGTTAGGGGCATCTCTACATCAAGCTCATGAAGACTTCCCCTAGTGGAATGGGTAGATGAGAACAATTTATTCCAAAGGCCATGAAGACAGCTGAAGTAGACACTGTGGAGCCCTTAGAGCTTGGTTAGACATCAAAGATGCCAAGGTTACCCACTGCAACTAAAGCCATCACAAGTCGACTTGACTCTGTTCTGCCACTGTGCTGTGATGACTCTGGAAGAGAGAGTGAGGCTGATGACTTCATGCAACTCTGATTCACTTAAATCAGATTTATACATAAATCAAAAGACATCACCCATACAGTTTATCATTTTTATCTATTTCAAAGTTCTGTAGTAACAGCAAGTGATGAAGCAGAAAGATTCAGATATCCTGGCAGCTGTATTCACAACCCTGCACACAGGCAGCCCCAGCCATAAGGTTGTCTTCTTACTGGAAGGAGCAGTGGGATTCAGCAGCCTCCTGGGCATCTGAGCAGCCTTTTAAGGGTCACACTGCTCACCTCCTGGTATGAGGAAGGGGATACAAAAGGTTCCCTAAAAACTTTCTTCTTATACAAGCCTAGCCTGATTACGGCACAGGTGAGGATCCCACACTGTGGTCAAAACAGAGAAAACTGTACAAAAACTTCTGCAAAGATGATTCCACTCACCATCAGTACATAGAATGTGTGCACATTTAAAGATAATGTAAAATCCGGTAGACCTGAAAGACGAATAGCTCTTGTGAGAGAACTCAGCAGGTATCACATCCAAATAGCAGCCCTGAGTGAAACAAGTCTGGCAAATGAAAACCAGCTTACTGACATTGGAGCTGGATACACATTTTTTTTTCTTGAGTGGCTACAGTGAAGAGGAATACCACACAGCTGTTGTAGGTTTCACAATCAAAACTAATCTAGTCGTCAAGCTTAGATGCCTACCAAAAGGGGTGAATGGCAGGTTCATAACAATGCAATTGCCACGTGCCGGAAAATGTCACCACCATTATCTATGCCTATGCTCTCACTATGATGAACCCTGATGAGGTCAAAGAAAAAATTCAGGAAGACCTGGAAACACTTATCCTCAATGTGCCATAAAAGGATAAACTTATAATTCTGGGTGACTTTAATGCTAGAGGAGTCTCAGACTACCAGACATGGCAGGGAGTCCTTGGGAGCAATGGAGCTGGAAACACCAATAGCAATGGTCAGTTACTACTGAAGTCTGGTACACCTCATGACCCCTCATCACCAGCACTGTCTTCTATTTACCTAAATGCAATAAAACTTCGTGGATGTACCCTCACAACAAACATTAACGTTTAATAGACTATGTGATTGTAAGGAAAAAAGACAGGATGTGAGAGTGAGGAAGGCAGTGTGGTGCAGAGTGCTGGACTGATGATAGACATTCTCTCCAAGCTAAACACTTGTATTCAACAAAAGCAGTGACCCCAAAGCAGAATGACTACCAGAAGAATTAATGTCAACAGATTAGAGCACTTCTCTTATCAGAAACAGTTTGTTGCTAATTCGGGGTGGGGGGCGGGAATTGAGCCAACAATACAGTTGGCAATAGTGGAGCAGAAAAGGAGCGGGCAGCTTTCAAAGATTTGGTGTATGGCACTACATCTGCTCATCTGGGTCAGAACACTCACAAACGTATACTAATTTGACAAAAATGGGGGGAAGAAAATCTGGAACTCAAGATTATGTGGAACTGAGTGTTGTAAACTAAAAATAAAAAGAATCTTAATTATTAAAAAAAGAAATGTGATGCATGATGGCTGCATTCAACACAAATTAAAATAGTTATCAATAGAGTAAAAATAAGATAGTTTGACAAAAATGATGGGGAAATTCAGAAATTCAGTTTGCTAAATGAAAAACAAGAACTCCACAGGGTTCACCAATAGGATAGTTCATCCATCTCTAAGTAGGCAGCATATAATTCCATCAGAAGTAAAGTACAAGTGAAGCTTAGAAAAATGTGGGATCCTTGGCTCAGTTAGAAGATAAATGAAATTCAGTTTTATGGTGATAGTAGCAATCCAAAGCACTTTTATGATGCCCTGAAGGCTATTTATGGGCCAAAGCCCTATGTTGCATCTCAACTACTCAGTGCTGATGAATATTAGTAATAAGAACTTGATCCTAGAGATGTGGGCTTAACACTTCCATAGTGTTTTCAACAGACCATCATCAATCAACATTGAAGCCATTGACTATTTACCTCATGTTGAAGTCAATCCCTCCCTAGCTGAAGTTGCAACTGAAGAAGGGGTTTTGAATGCCATTAGTCTCTTTTCAAGTGGCAAAGCACCTTGTGCTAATTCTGTTCCAGATGAGATTTACAAGGGGGGTCCATTCCTTATAGAAAACCTGACTGAAATTTTCTGGGTTATATGGCAAGACGATGATAGCCCCCAGGAATTTAAGGATGCCTCTGTCGTCCATCTCTCTATAAAGGTAAAGGAAATGGATTGGGTCGGGGCGGGAGGGCTCTCTTTTAGTCATTACTGGCAAGATTCTTGCCTGAGTCCTCCTTAATAGGCTAATCCTTTACCTACCTAGAAGATGGTCATCTACCTGAGAGCCAGTGTTGCTTCAGAAAGGACCAAGAAATAGTCTATATGATATTTGCTGCCTAACAACTCCAGAAGAAAAGCCAGGAGCGTACAGATGTCTGTACACAACATTTGTAGATATGACCAAGGCCTTTGAAAAACTATGTCAAATTTGGTTGCCCAAATAGAGAAGTTTTGTGGATTTAACTTGATAGTATACTTTCTGGGGATGCACACATTGATAATGAGGTTGACATACTCATGGCCAGAGCCAGGCAAGTGTGGGTGAGAAGAGGTATTAGACTGACTACCAAACAGAAGGTCTGTATAGCTGTTGTGCTGACCTCATTGTTGTACGCCTGTGAAACCTGGACAATCTACCAGTGCCATGCCAGGAAACTGAATCACTTCAATTTGAGCTGTCTTTGGAAGATTCTGAAGATCACCTGGCAGGATAAGATACCTGACACTGAGGTCATTTCTTGAACTAAAGTGCAGCACATTCTAATTCTACTATAGAGAGTGCAACTCCAACGGGCTGGCCATGTTGTTCGAATGCAAAATGTACACTTGCCAAAAAGACTTTTATGGAGAACTCACACAGGGCAAGCACTCATATGATGGTCAGAAAAGTGATACAAGGACACCATCAAGGTCTCTCTTAATAACTTTGGAAATGATTGTGTGACATGAGAGACACTGGCACAGGAGCACCTTGATGATTTGCCTTCATCAGAGAGATGCTGTGCTCTATGAGCAAAACAGAATTGGAGTAGCTCAAAAGAAACAAGATATGGGCAAATTTAGAGAATCTACTCCAAATGTTCACATGGACTATTTGTGCCCAACCTGTGGCAGAGTATTCTGAGCTTATATGGATCTAATCAGCCACAGCCAGACACATTATATCTTGACTCTAATAATTGGACAATCTCTACAAAGTATTATCTGAATTAAGAGACATTCCTCATCCATTTGGTTTTTCCTGTGTGGGTGAACAAGCCAAACTCTTGATTCATTTTGGCTAGCACTCTGTGCTATTTCTTGGAACTTGATACAATTAACACACTTTACTGTAAACAAGAGTATGTGAAGGATTTTGCCATTCATGGGGGCTCCGTACCTCTTCACAGTAGTAAATACTTTGGGTAATCATAATCCTCTTTTAGCTTCATCTGCTGTTTACTACCAAAGGGTCATTGAAAATTTTGTTGCAAGAGTGAGGGAAAAGTGGAGAATGAAACCACATTTTAAAAAATCTTGAATGGAATTGATTTATGGATAACACATGTCTATAAAAGGGCCTGCCAGGTGAATTTTTGTCCTATCAAGTTGCATGCTTTACCATAATTAGCAAATAGCATCTTATGTTCTTTATATCTTAGAGTTAATTATGAGATGGTAAAGATGTGATGCCCTGTTGAACATATCTTGTAAAAGCCTACTTGTATCCTAATTTCCTTATCAGTTATGCCCCTATCTTCATGTGCAGATGATTTAAAAAAAAGTTTTGTAGAAATGAGAGAAGAGGCATATAGGTCAGTAGTTACTGAGGTTTTCTCAGTCACCTTGATTCAGGATAAATATGGTCTGAATTTTTTTCCCATGGCTTTTGTAATTTCCTTCTTTCAGATATTCTGTGCCCTCAAGGTTTAATATACTTGATCCAATCCAGCTCCTTTTTCCATCTTTCATCTCTTTAGGGTCATTTAAGATACTACACAATAACCATAGTTCATACTTCAAGGTTTACAAAATATTTTCCTCACAACCACTATGTGAGAGTAATACTACAACTATTATCATCCTTGATTAATACATGTTAAAACTGAGATTCAGAGAGTTTATTTATCTCCATTTCCTTATCTGCAACATGAAGGAGTAATATTGGATGCTCTCTGGGTGTTCTTTCAATTTCTCAAATTATATGAAAGTTCTGGCTTCTCCCTCCCTAGAGTTCTTTGCCCACAAGCTAAATTAGCACTTGTCAGTAATATTATGGAAGGGATCAGGTGTGAAGGGGACTAGATGCCTAGGAAGTCCCTTCTGTCTTCTGGGATTCTCTTTTTTTTCCTTTACCCAGAGTCACACAATTAAAACCAGAGCCAAGACGTAAACTGTATATGCCATTAGATCAGACTCATTATCTCTCTACTATATTATCCCTGTTGCTTATCAATTAGCTATCTTCCACATAATCCAGGGGAAGGAGATTAGGGGAGGGAGTACTTGATCGTCTGACTAAATTGGCTAGTGACTTTAGTTTTCTATGCATTTGTTTTTTTTAATTGAATCTATTGGTTAGTTTTGGTGTTCTGTAGACAATGAAGTATTTTCAAAAATAGAAGACAAATCAACATGGAGTATCTGATCTTCACAATAACCCACATTTACATTGTGCTTTAAGCTTTACAAAAAGTTTTCCTCATGACAACTTTTGAAGTAAGTAGTTCAAGAATTACTATGCCCATTTTACAGATGAGGAAACTGAGTTTTAGAGGGACAAAGTTGCTTATTTTTACAGAGTTAGTGTCTGAGCCAGGACAATAACTCAGTTCCCCTGACATCAAATCCTGCATTTTTCCCATTAAACTACTCTACCTCTCTCCTTATAAAGGTATCAGGATAATTATTAAAATTAGAAAAAAATAGCCACTGGTGATTTGAATTTATGAATGATTCGATATCTGTATTGACAATTAGCTGGGCAACACCACCTACGTACCATTCTTTTATGACAGAGGGGCTTGGCATTCTAGTTTCACCCTTCCTCCCAGCATCTCAGTATGAATGAATAGACTGCTTCATGCTTGAATGAAAAAATCTCATTTATAAAACAAGGTGATTAAATTGATAAAATAAGTCTTCTCTGGGTAATTGGCATTTTGGTTAGAAAAAATGACTTAACTTCTCAAGTCTCCCTGCTATGTTGCCATGTTGGTAGCCATGCTAAGGCTTAATAAAACAGATAGCAGGCTATTATTTTCACCTAGATAATGCCATTTTGTCAAAGCGATAACTGAATCCACAATTTAACTCATTACAATGCAAAAACAATCCAGTATTTTTATGCTTTTCACACAACACGAGTTCATCATAATTGAATACACAAGTTCCCACACAGAGTGCAGGCCAAATACAATTATGGAAAATATATACAACTCCCATTACTCTGCATAATACGTTCTCTGATTTTTGATGATTGTGAATAACTTATATATTCAAACATATCTCACTGCCACCACAGCTGAAAATGCCTTTCTTTCCCTCCACACTCCAACCAAATCTTAGATCCAAATACAATTTCTCTCTTTCTCTCTCTCTCTCTCTCTCTCTCTCTCTCTCTCTCTCTCTCTCTCTCTCTCTCTCTGTCTATATATATGTATGTACACATATACATACACATATATACATCCATGTACAGTTATGGAAACATTTTTGTTTTCTAGTCAACAAATATTAATTAGGTATATATTTTATACCTAGCATCATGCTAAACACTATGAAAAGAAAATATAACAAAAGTAAAAACTTCTTCCCTCAAGGAAAGATCTTTAAAATCTTAAAGCCATCAAACATTAGAAAATAACACAAGGCAAACAACATGCTTAGGTACTAATGCAACAGTGTCATTGGGTTATTAAGTAAGTTTCATAAAACAACTAAATATGGGCTCTCAAAGGGTAGACTTTATAGAGGTAGAAAGAAGTGGGAATAAATAGCCCTCCAGAGAAGAATGAGTATTGCTTTGAGAGAACTTCACCTTTAATCTCAATGTTTTATCAGTTAGCTTCTCTTACTACTTTACATCATGAAAGCAAAGTAATTTTACCTTTTATTCATTTGTTTATTTGAACCTGTGATTTCACTGGTGTGTGGAACTTCCAACATGGAAATTCCCACAATACTCCAATTGATAAATGGTCAAAGGATAAAAATAGACAGTTTTCAGAAGAAATCAAAGCCATCAAGAGAATCATATAAAAATGCTCTTAATAACTAATAATTACAGAAATGTAAATTAAAATAACTCTGAGGTACCACCTCATGCCCATTAGATTCTCTAACATGACTTAAAAGGAAAATGACAAAAACTGTAGAGCATTTGGGAAAATAAGTAAACTAATAACATTGTTATTAGAGCTTTGAATTAGTCCAATCATTCTGGTAACAATTTGGAAGTATGCACAATAGGCTATAAAACTTTGACCTTTGACCCAACAATATCACTACTAGGTCTGTATCCCAAAGAGATCAAATAAAAGGCAAAAGCACCTATTTGTACAAAAATATTTATAGCAGATTTTTTTGTGGTGTCAAAGAATTTTAAATTGAGGGGATACTCATCATTTGGGGAATGTCTGAACAAATTGTGATATATTATTGTGATGGAATACTTGTACTCTAAGAAATAATGAGGAGGATGGGTTCAGAAAAACAGAGAAGACATATATGAACTAATTCAGAGTAAAGTGAAAAGAACCAGTAGAACATTGTACACAATAAGAGCAATATTGTTAAAAGGATCAGCTATGAAAGAATTAGCTACTCTGATCAATGCAATGATCCATCACAATTCCAAAGGACTCATGGTAAAAAATGCTATTCACTTTCAGAGAGAGAGAATTGATGAACTCTTTGAGAACAGATGAAAGCATTGTTTTCGCTTTTAATTATTCTAGGTTTTTTTTTTGTAACATGGATAATAAGGAAATACATTTTGCATGACCTCATATAAATAATGTATATCATATTGTTTGACTTCTCCATGGCTTGGGGAAAGGCTAGAGGAAGGGAGAGACTTTGGAACTCAGAATTTAAAAATGAACATTAGAAAAATAAAATAAACATGAAATCATCAGGCTTTCTGAATATCATCAATGAAATCCAGGAGACAGAGATGGAAAAGGAAATAAATAAAAATAAGTATAAGATACAAAATATAGATATGGGGGTTCTACAATGTGTCCTAGGCAACTATGTGCATAACCTACTAGGACTGGATTCAGGAAGCCCAGAATTCAAATCTAGCTTCGGACACCAGCTGTATGACCTTGGGCAAGTAAATTAACCTCCATTTGCCTCATTTTCTTAAACTGTAAAATTGGGATAATGATAGCACCTCCCTCCCACCCTCTCAGAGTTGTTGTGAAAATAAAATGAGATACTGTTTATAAACTATATAACAGTGCCTGGCACATAATTGGAACTACATAAATGCTATTTATTACCATTGTTGCTATTGTTATGAGAGAGGGGGTTTGAACCAAAGACTCCAAAGCTGGTTCTTTTATCCATTACTTTGTGATGTCTTTCATTTTATTTCTTTTTTAATATTTTTGATTTTAATCACATAGGGAGCTCCCAGGAAGGGATTATCTCTTCAACTCTTAGAGAGTTAATTGATTAGGGCAATGATAGTTCAGTGATTTGCCCAGTAGGTGTTAGAAATGGGACTTGAACCTAGGTCGCTATATCCAGTATAGCAAGATGGCTCTTAATTTTATCTTTAACCACAACAAACCAATATTAGAAAGATTTGTGTGTGCATTCAAGGGCATAAAAACTCATACACATATACTATTGATTCTAAAGTCAGATTTGAATGTTATACTGTTTATTACTTATTTCGTGTCATCCAAGCCATTCAGTTCTTTTCTTTAATAGATTTAATCAGTTGGTTAGTATATTTTTAAACACACACACACACACACACACACCCTTTTCTTCTAAGAGAGTAATCACCTATTGTACCTTAAAAGCTATAGTCCTATCTACCAGTGTCAATGAATCATAAATCCCAAAGCACACACTAGCCCCCACAGATTAGTTGGTGGGCAAAAGGTGTAAAAGTCTTTTGTGATGTCTGATTTCACAATTACCACTACAATTGCCATTATCCTTTCCATCTCCCAATTATTGACCGCAGCATGTTCCCACAGAAAGGAAGAGAATAATCTCCTTTTGCTATCTTCAGAAAGCGACTCTTT
>JAQQSZ010006528.1:0-13568 GCA_028646595.1 Phalanger gymnotis
GCTGGCTTACCAGTAAATTAGTGCTCAGAGTTTTAGCTCTCTCTCCTGCTTCAAGGGCCCCAAGTGCTCCCAAGCAACAGGGCCCTATGCCTACTGGACCACACACTGCCATCTGCAAGGAAGTGGTAATAACAACCTCTCCCCAATTCATCCAGAATGAGAGGGTTAAGACTTTCCATAGCTGACTGAAGACAATTCCTGTTGGTATCTACTGTTCGCTAGTCATCATTTTCTGGCTCACTAATGTTTCCTTCTCCACCCACTTCAGTCTTCTTCACTCTAGAGACTTCCCAGGGAGTCCTATGTCAGTGCTAGAGCCAGGTCACTCACCTTCTCATTTCTGTTTTCATCCCAGGGCCTTCTCTAATGCTCTGAAGGCCATTTCTGAGCTAAACTTGCCTCAAACTGCCAGCTCCTACTTCCTATCTAGACTCCTCTAAGTCATACCTTCACCTACTCCAGATACTGTGAAGTGGTCCACCTGGTCTTCATAATTTACATCACCGTTTGACATGAAGTCGGACTTCAAGGAAAGGCCTCAAACAGGTTAATCACCTGCCTCCCTAAACAGACCTCTCTCCAGCCACTAAAGCTGTCTGGATTCATACTTTAATGGCCATAACACTTCAACCTTTTCAGCCTCTCCCCATCCTAATGATTCTGAACTGTCATCATCCGAAACTAATTCCCCATTCTCCACTACTCACTCCCTTCTATCCTTCTCAACCGTTCCCTTCTCGATGTCTAGCCACCATATCTAGCTACCCATTCTGCTGGGCACTTTGGAATGCCTGCTATATAATTAATAAATTTTGCTTCAATCTTAAATTCTTTTTTTTCCCTCCTTTCATCTTCTTGCTCTCATGGAGATTTGACTCTGTCCTACTGAGATTGCTTCCCTGACCCCCCCCCCCTTTCCTGTACTGGCTATCCTTTCACTCATAGCCCCAGACTCATTAGTTATGTTCATAGTACCAGAACATTATGTTTTTATATATTATAGTTTTTTTATGGTGATCAATACTGTACTATAAAAATGAATGTCCACTGTGTAACTATGTTAGAATAGTGTAATTTATTCATCTAAACTAGGGGTGGGGAACCTGTGGCCTTGAGGCCTCATGTGGCTCTCTATGTCCTCAAGTGCAGCTCTTTGATTAAATCCAAACTTACAGAATAAATCTCCTTAATAAAAGGATTTGTTCTGTAAAACTTGGGCTCACTCAAACAGCCACACCCAAGGACCTAGAAGGCCACATGTGGCCTTGAGGCTGTGGGTTCCCCACCCCTCATCTAAGGGGAGGAGAGAGAGGAAGGAATGCTTTCTGTCATGATTCTTCCTTTGATTCACACTGCAATTTCCCTTGCATTGGAGGTTTTCCTACTATTTGGGACTAACTGGAGGAGTTAAAAGCTTCCCAGACTGACTTAAATCCATTCTTTGAGTCAACAAAACGGTATATAAGAAGGACAAAGGCCATCCACTTCCACAGAATTTAAGGATAGCAGAGAAGAATCAGCTGTCCTCTTGAAACCTAGACCCATAGGCCTTCCTTCCTAGGAACCAGCAACTCAGGACTAATGCCTTTTCCCAATCCTCAGGTTGTCTCCCTCCTTGTTCTGTATATACCTTGCGTTCAATTTATTTGTGGCATTTTGCTTGCTTTTTAAGATAACAACTTAAACTTGTCTTTCCTCTACTTCCCTCAGAGTTAATCCTTTTCCATCCACTACTGTCGGGTTCTTTTCATTGGGGCATTCCACTAGCTACCAATTACTGATGTTATAGTTTATTTACATGGGGGTTGGCTACCTGAAAGCGCTTCTCAAACCCATAGGAGTAACTAGGTAATATGGTGAATAGAGCAGTGGGCTTAGAGTCAGGTGAATCTGAATTCAAGCTTGACCCGGTTATTGACCCTGAGCAAGTCAAGTAACCTCTCAGACTCAGTTTTGCAATCACCCAAACGAGGGAGCTGGACTTTATCACCTTTATGATCTCTTCCACCTCTAAGTCTATGATCCTATGATTGATTCGGTCATGACACTGGCCCTCCCAGGCATTGTCAGGAGGGCTATCTTCATTTCAGTTAATCTTACTGACTTCTTCCTGCTAAGTGTCAGCCAATGCATCTCTCACAGATTCAGATTTTCCCCAGACCACAGTACAATAGAAAGTGACTTATGTTACTAGGACTCTTATTCTATGAAGCATCAAATTCATGATCCGTTAATAACTATACTTTCAGTCATGTCTCCTAGACTACTTCATATGAAAAACTCAATAACTAATTGCTTTCACAGCAGGCTAGTGTCTGAGCTTGGGGAAAATACTTAAACCCCAATATGTCCAGTTTCTACAAGTCTACATTTATTGGACTTCTGAGACAACTTTTCCAAAGCCAATTTAGCCACAGAATACTTATGCGAAAACATTGATATAACTTATATATACCATTTTAAAGAATCTGGGACTTTAAAGGAATCCTAGAATAAACAAGGGTGAGCTAAACTTGAGAGAAAATTTTGGTGGGAAATTTCCATTAGCATCACATTCCCCCACCATTGGATCTCTCTCCCCTGCACCCATTTCCATTTACGTAGTGCAAAATATAGTTTAGGAAATGCTGACCAAAGTTCAGAGAATGTACTTTATTAAATATCTCAAATTTTGTCAATCTTATGACTTATGGAAGAAAAACATAACCTCATTGAATTTATAGATGGATAGATTGATGAAATTCTCTGTGTTGTAATTTTTCTAGTGCTTGCTGACCAGTAACAGGGCTGTTGTTCTTTCATTGTGAAGGGAAAGGGCATTTTTCCTCAGGTGTACACAAAACTTCAGTGGCAGAATTCCCATAATACTCATTGGAACCCCAACCTCTAGGCTATAAATACCTTCATCTCCATCAAGCATGTGGGAAAGCTCTTGAAGAGAGATAAATAACAGAATCGAGGGCAGAGAGGGGACTAAAGTTCTGGGCTTTTGAATTTCCATACATCCTATGGTTAAATTACCCACTGCCTCACTCTATTCCACTGGCCTTTGCAATGAGATGGGACATTACTGTAAATTACACCTTTTCTATTATCAAATATAAAAGCTTTACAGTGACAGTCTCCTACCTTTAAAACACACTTGGGTAAGACGTTGTTATGTATTTTCCAAGTGTTTTTAAAAAGTGTTTCATTTCAGGCACACTGTATAAAAGAAAAAAATGGCTAATGCTTAATCTTTTTTTTGCACAGAAGAGAAGACTAAAGTAGCCCCTAATCACACCCACTTTCCCATCCCCAACAGAACTGCTCTTGAGCCAGATAACATCCCATTGTTGTCCCCTACCTCCCCCCAAGCAGCCTTCACAAAGTCCCATTCATTTGAGCTGCTCACAAAGGAAGTGTTGATTTTGAGGCAACAAAGGTAATGTTTCAGATATTAAATATGTGCACTCAGAAAAGGTCTGTTCATTTCCCTAAACAAACTGCTGAAGCATTTACATGCTCACCCCGGCTCTTGGCATCAGGTGTGGGGAGCACAGAACACTTTTGTAATTGTAAGGGATTCCAGCCCACATGGCAAGCCACCTGAACACTGTACCGGAGAGGCAGGCTTGAGGGACCTGCTTCTTTGAAAGCAGATCAGGGTGTTACAGGTCTGCTGACATGCTTTTTAAATGAAGTGTGAAATGTGGTTTTATTATAGGATGCAATTCAAACTGAGCTAGAATAACAGAGCACCACCTGACTCCCCTAGTCCCATGGAGTTTCTTGAAATTAACTGCGACCAAGGCCATAAGCTCTTGGAGAGCTTGCAAGGACTTTACTTTCTTTACCTTTGCATGCCTCCTCGAATTCCCTTAGGATTATAGGAGCAGAGATTCAGAGCTCGAAGGCATCTTAGAAGTCATCTAGTTCAATCCCCCTTATTTATACATGAAGAAACTGAGGCCCAAAGGTGTTAAGTAACTTTCTCAAGTTTGCACAGGTAGTACCAGATAAAGTTGGGACGTGAACCCAGATTTGCTGACTGAATTCAGCATTCTTTCCACGGTACCACACTGACTCTACTCATCCATTGCCTGGCATAGTGCCTTGCACACACACACACACACACACACACACACACACACACACACACACACACAGAAAATGTTTAATTAATATTTATTGAGTTGGATCAGAAACAAGTGACAAAGTCCTTACTTAGACTTCCTTTATCTACGGCAGTATAATTTTCCTTGACTTTATCAGCTATACAATAATAAAATTTTACTAGACAGCCTCTGAGGATGCTTCTAACTCTGTATTTTTGATCCCCAATTCATTTAATAGTCTCTCAAATTGAACAGAATTTCTTACCTACACAATGGCCTTTCTGGAGTGGCTGCTTTGCAAGGGGGCCCAATTCATTTAAGACCATAGGAGTTGCTGTTCTACTCAGCCCTACAACAAAGGAAATTAACCCAAGATCAGAATTAGAAAATGGAGTTTTGTCCTATAGCAGGAGTTTTTTTTAAAAGATCTCTTTTCAGAGAGGAGAGTTCCAACCTCATGGAACAGCTTGGGGCAGGGGGTGGCAGGGGCAAAAATGGAGATCTTGGCAATCTCTTTCCTCAAACCCATGACTCCCACTGGAAGACTAGGGAAGCAAAAGCTGAAGGGTAAAGTATAAGAGTAGTGTTTTATCTGGAGAAATTACTCATGCTGCTGGATCACTGAAGAAAACAATATAATGGAAGGAAATGTGAAGTAACTAGTGGTCCTTATCCCATCCCCTATCTTACTTTAGCTGGGTGTGACTTGAGACTGACATATTCTTTTATTCTGTTGAAGTAAAAAAGTCAGCATCTGGCTGATCTAATCTTATTTCTCATACATACCTGTGGCTTACCTTGTCCTTTGTATTTCCTTGGGTCACTTTGTTTACAGTATGAGAAGATAGGACAGGTTTGGGAATCAGACACACCTTTCACATAGGCCTAGAATCCCAGTCCTTCAGTCCATTGAATTTTCTCTTTCTATCTGAGACATAATCACAAGCCATTCCTATGTTTGAAGCTGGACACTTCAAATCTGCCCTATCATACCACAAAATTAATCTGAGACCCTCAAGGCTACAGTATATCTAATTCCGTTTGGGTGCTCTGTCTTCAGTGGGGCTGAGTAACTAATTTCTTGTCTTCTATATACTACTGTCATTACCAAGCAAAATTAATAATCTTTATATTTGATGATGATGAAGCCACTTCTTCAGGCTAACTAATCTTTATTCCTTTATCCTTTTTTCCTAGGTTCTATTTTTACAACCTTAAATCTGTTCTCTTTCCCTCTAGCACTTACTAAACATTAGGATCCTCTGGTCCCCTGAGATCTCCACATTTCTTTAAAGTGGCATAGCCCTTAACTCAGGGAGCTGGTCAATGGCAGGATCCATGACTGGCCCTTGCCATTTATTTGCTTTGGGCTCCCATTTGTATCAATTGTGGGGGCCTAATGAGGTCTGTAATTCACTCTGTAACCCTAATGTCACTGGGCTTTATTTATTGCAGAAGAATTAAAAGACCTTCTGAATTGTCAGACCACAGATTGCATTTATCTGTACCAGATAAGGCAAATGAGTCATTCCTTAACATCTGTGAAAAATGCTTCAAGTCTACATAGGCATTCTGTGAAATCAGTTTATATAGTGCAGGGTATATATGATTTAGGGACCTGGAGACTACTAATTTGTGTCCATATGGATTGGAAATTTAAACATATTATTTTCTAAGCCTAGACCAAAATCTGGTCTTTGTGTGTTAATGTGTGGAAGGGAGACTTACACTATTAATGTGTACTGCCATTTTCAGTTTCACGTACATGCAGAGGAAGTGGTCATCAATCTTAATCCATCAGTCACTTCTGAATATGAATATGAAGAATGGAATATATAAATATGTTTACTCTGTATTTATTATTTTTCAGATATTTTAACAATTATTCATACTGCTCTGTTATGATATTGTGTATATGTGTGGTTGGATATTGCTTGGTGCTAGATGACATAGTAGAAACAACTGAATTCCAATTCAGCCTTCATAGCTGTGTGACTTGCCCAAGGTCAAGTCATTTAAGGTCTTTTGCCTCAGTTTCTCTATCCATAAAATGAAGATAGTCATGCCTACCTCCCAGGATTGACATAAGGATAAAATTGTTATTTGTAAAGTGCTTTGCAAACTTTTAAGTGCGATATAAATGTTTCTCCCCCTCCTCCTCCTCCTCCTCTTTGTCTTCCTCCTCCTTCTTTTCCTCCTCTTCCACTCCTTCTCCTTCTGTTTCTTCTTCTTCTTCTTCTTCTTCTTCTTCTTCTTCTTCTTCTTCTTCTTCTTCTTCTTCTTCTTCCTCTTCTCTTCCTCCTCATTACTATTAATTACTCAAGATTCATTCTGAAACACAGGTCCATTTATTTTTAATAACAATAGTCTTTTGGTCATACTGTGCATGAATATGAGTTGGGTTTTACAGCCATCTCTGTGGAATTAAAGTTGCAATTCACCCACGGGTCAGTGCAGAAGTGTGTGGTGGCCAAAAACAGGCTACAACACGTTACTTTCATGTGGCATAAAGTAAGCCATAAGATAAGTATGAATGGGGCGTAGGAAAGATGAGCCAGTCACATAAACAGAATAAAAGGTGAGTAATGGACAGCTTCCATGTTCCTATAGTATCTACAAAATTTCTGAAGAACTACAGGGAAACCCCTAGAAAAATTTGTAGACACTCCCTGTGGCAGATTTTTAAAGAGGAACAGACAAAAATCCTATAGGATAGTCAGGAAGAGATGCAGGGGGTATTGGATCACATCTATGAGATCACAAAACCGTTATAAAATATATATAGGGGCAGTTAGGTGGCACAGTGAGTAGAGCACCGGCCCTGGAGTCAGGAGTACCTGAGTTCAAATCCGGCCTCAGACACTTGACACATTTACTAGCTGTGTGACCTTGGGCAAGTCACTTAACCCCAATTGCCCTGTCTCCCCCCCTACAAAAAAAATAATAAAAAAAATAAATAAAAATGTAGGTATCTTGTTCAACAAAATCGTATCAATGAGATCACAAAACCATTATAAAAATATATGTATGTACATATACATATATACACATATACATGTTTATATGTATGTGTTTATACATGTATAAACACACATGTATATATATGAGTATACACATATATACATTTGTGTATATAATGTGAATATGTATGCTTATATGTATATGTGCATGCATATGTATTATAGTTGGAAAGGAACCAAAGTGTGTTAGATGGATTTCCATCTGTACTGAACAAAAAATTATTTTGGCAAATTCAAGTCCCAAAACACCCTTGCCAATCCCCTAAGCACTTAGACACTCTGTTTGTATGCTATTCATATGTACTCACTTGGAGTTTGCTTTGTAAATGTTAAGTCATCCCCATGTATTTATTTTATGCATATCCAACTTTACAGTGAGTTCCTTTAAGACTAGGGACTACCTAGTTTAATATCCTTGCTCTCTTCCTTTCCTGCTATCCTTAACACCTAAAACAGTGTAATACATGTTAACTGACAGATTGGATTGATTTTTTAGAATTCATTTCCAATGCAAGTTTATTTAAGAGGCAAAATCTTGCAGTTAATGTGTTCTTGTCACTTCTATGGGCATGAGTCCTTTGCTTTCTTGCAACAGAATGCTGCAGTTCTCGAAAAAATATGTAAAATTCATTTTAAGTGGAGAAACTGGAGGATTGACAAGGACGACTTCTCAAGACTCATATCAGTCCTTTGTTCCTACATTCTTTTTTAAAATTTAGGAATTTCATTTTAACCAGCAATCAAAGGTAGACAATAAGATCCTTCTGAATCTGAAGACAAACAGAAAGTCCATATTTGGTATATACCTCCCAAGTTATAGAAGAAAACTAGGTGTTGATGGTAGACTTCTATTTTTCTGAGAAGAGCCTTAATTTCAGATGGTAATGAAAACCCCAAGCACCTTGTCAGACTCCGGCTGGGGAGCCTCTGCTGGGGAAACTCTGTCTCCACTGAGTTAAATACAAACAGAGGCAACATCTGGGCTGGGGACCTCTAGATTCAAAATGCACATATAAACCTGAAAATTTCCTGGTCTGGAGAGCTCCATCAAGCTCTCAGTAGGCAATGTTCTTTCCAGTATTGAATATTTTGTGTTTTACTATTTTTTTTAATGTTGCTTCCTCCCTCCCCACTTCAAAATGATCCTCTTCTATCTACATGGCCTTTTCTAACTTAGGATAAGTACCCCAAAGGCAGAGATGAAATCAAATACTGCTTTTTGAACAGGTCAGCGAATCACAGAAGTATAGTCCCAGGGATGGGAGGGATCTCAAAGACCTTCTAGTCATTCATTTTGCAGGGGATAAAACAGGGGCCTACAGAAGTAAAATGACTGACCCGATGCCATGCAAACAGTGTGCTGATTAGAAGTGGAAATAAAACCCAGGTCGATGGACTCTAGAGTCAGTACTCCTAACAGACCATATCATTAATTTAGCAGAAGGTTCTACCTATGTTAGTGATTTAATAAACACTGAATTTTGTTAACATTGTGCAGAGTTTTGTCAGGATATTTCCCAAATCCATTTTGCAGATCTGTTTTGAAGTTCAAAAAGCATACATTAAGAGTGGAATTACAACTGTTATGTAGAGCAATTTGAAACTATGCCCAAATATTTATAGCAGCTCTTTTATGTTGGCAAAGAATTGGAAATTGAAGTGATGCCCATCAATTAGAGAATGGCTGAATAATTTGTGGTATATGATTGTCACGGAATACTATTGTGCTATAAGAAATGATGAGCTAGATGCTCTGAGAGAAACCTGGAAAGACTTATGTGAACTGATACAAAGTGAAATAAATAGAGGAGAACACTGTGCACAGTAACAGCAAAGTTGTGGGATGATCAATGGTGAATGACTGAGCTATTCTGATCAATACAATGATCCAAGACAAGTCCAAAGAAGTTATGGTGGAAAATGCTGATAAATAATGGAGTCTGAGTACAAATAGAAGCATGCTCTTAAAAGTTTCTTTTTTTAATTTTGGTGTATCTTTTACAACATGACTAATATGGAAATGTTTTGCATGACTACACATGTATAACCTATATCATCAAATTGTTTGCCTTCTCAATAAGGGGGGTAGGACGAGGGAGGGAGAGAATTTAGAACTCAATTTTTTAAATGAATGTTGAAAGATATTTTTACATGTAATTTGGGAAAAATAAAATATTAAATTATTTTTAAAAGAGTGGAATTATATATGCATTAATTGCTGCTTCTACATTTCCCTTTTGCTGAGCTGAAAGTTGTGACTGGCCCACTCACAGCTCACCATGGAACGACACTGTCTCAAGCTGATTTCTGAGCTAAAAAGAGTCATCCTGAAGTGTCACCCCCTTCCCCCCACATCCTGGCTGCCATTCCCTTTCTGGTCTCTCAATTCTAACTTGGTTTAGATTCTCTGCTTTTCTACTTAGCTCCTGGATTTGTGATCTTTCTACTTATGTGCTTCCTGGCCTTATTTTTCCACTATTGGGCTCATTGTTTTTGCTGGCTTCTTTTAAGCTGCAACTAAAACCCTACCTTCTACAGGAAGCTTTTTCCCAATCCCTCTTGATTGCAGTGTCTTCATTCTTTTAGTTATTCCACATTTATTTAGTCTAGCTCATTTGTACTTGTTTGTTTGCTTTATGTCTCCCTCACTAGATTATGAGTTCCTTGAGGGCAGGGAATCTCTTTTGCCTCTTTTTGTACACCCAGTGCTTGCACAGTGCCCAGCACTTAGTAGGTGCTTAATAAATGTTTATTGACAAACTTGATATTCTCTTCAAAACTTGTTTTGATCACTTCCTGCCTATATTTTTTCATTTAATAGTTCTGCTAATTAGACTTCAATAAAGTATTTACGTACTAGTATCCTGCCCATAGTCTGAGTCCAGGGCATTGTCTCCACTGACCATAATGGACATGGTGACCAGGACTTATAAAGCTAGCAAAAGTAGATCTCATAAATTAGAAGATCTATGAAATTAGTAAATATCAAATACTGATTTTTATTTTGTATTTGTTGTTCAGTCGTTTCAGTCATGTCTGACTCTTTGGATCCCATTTGGGTTATCTTGGGAAAGATATTGGAATGATTGCCCATTTCCTTCTCCAGCCCATTTTACAGATGAGGAAACTGAGGCAAAATAGGGTTAAGTGACTTGTCCAGGGTCACACAGCTAGTAAGTGTCTGACACTGGATTTGAGCTCACGAAGATGAGTTTTCCTGATGTCGACCTCTATCTGATTTTTGTTGACAGTGATTAAATGTGGCCAGAGTTTAGGAATAACTGAACTGTCATGAAACAAAAAATTAAACCTGTGGCATGAGAAGATGCTAGATGGTCCCGAGGTAAACATAGATCACTGCTGAATGCAAACAGGAGAAACAAAATGTTAGAAATGAAGTGAGAGTTTGTGCATGTGTGGAACATTAAAGAACTTCAGAATAAAGGAAAGGAAGAAAGCTGAGAAAACAAAGAAAAGAAGGGCTAGAAATGGCAAAGAAAAGAGGAGGACCAAAGGAAGTAGGATAAAAAAGCATTGAAGATAAAAACTTAAGTAATCAAAAGGTCATCACCATAGGGGGAACAATTTCAGAAGTGAAAGAGACCTTCAAGGCCACTTAATCCAATAATTTTATCTTGTAAAAGATTTAATGAAGGTCTACATGGAGGCAGCATGATGGTGCAGTGGATAGAGTGTGAGTCCTGGAGTTAGAAAGAACTGAGTTCAAATCCAGCCTCAGACACTTACTAGCTGTATGACCCTGGGCAAGTCACTTAACATCTTCCTGCCCCAGTTTCCTCCATGGTAAAATGGGGATCACAATAGTGCCTATCTCACAGGGTTATTGTAAGAAAGAAATAAGATAAATTTGTAAAGATGATTGGCATAGTGTCTGGCAAATGGTAGGCACTTCATAAATGCTTGTTTCTTCCCTTTCTCAAGTGGCTGGCCCAGTATCATATACATAGTAAATGGTAGAACCAGTATTCAAACCCACACTTTTGGACTAAAATCCTTTATCTATTCCACTAAACTAAGGAATTTTGGGACAAGCATGGGTTTTTTTTTCATTTCTTTGTTTTTATAGTAAAAAGCCCTACAAATGAAACACCCAAATATCCAAATTAGATTCTTTGCTCAGATTTTTTTCTTATATCTAGACAGATAATGCATTGTATTTGGAGTCAGGAAGATTTGAGTTTCAAATCCCACCTCAGATATTTATTAGCAGTGTGGCCCTGGGCAATTCATTTAAAAACTCTCCGACTCAGTTTCCTCATCTGAAGGACTTCCACCTCACAACCTCTAAGGGAGTTGCACACACTAGCCTCTAAGACCCCTCCCAACTCTAAATCTGTACTCTTATGGTAGATTTGTTATGAGGTCTGAAGCATAGCTTCCATTCTTGTGTACACTTAATGCTTGAAAAAAAGTCACCACAGTGTTCTCCATCATTGAGCTTCTTCTTGCATTTGAAAACCTTCAAGAATAATTTGAAAAGATAACTCCTCTCCAAAATATTATGGTCAATATGAGTCTCCTATTTCTTATTTATAAAGATCTCGAGTCAGCAAAATAAATCTCATGTAAACTTGAACACCTTTTTCCAGCACTGGAAAATTCCTCTTGGCAAGATAAAAGTCAAACAGATCAATTCTATATCTTTTTCCCTGGCTTTTCCTGAAATCCGTATAGGACATCTAGTTCTTCCTATACCCTTATAGTCATTTTCAAAATTTCCTAACCCTATATGATGGAATACTCCAGCCTCCTACAAAGTTGTGGAGTATTTTAATTCTCATATCATCCTAATTGGGCAGCTAAGTGGCACAATGGATAGAGTGCTGGGTCTGGAGTCAAGAACACTACTAGCTATGTTCCTAAGTAAGTCGTTTAACCCTGCTTGCCTCAGTTTCCTTAACCATAAAATGAGCTGGACAAGGAAGTGGAAAATCACTGCAGTATCTCTGCTAAGAAAATCCCAAATGGCATTGTGAAGAGTTGGACGTGACTGAAAATGACTCAACAACAACGAACAAACAACCATGATTCTAATTTCTAAATTCACGTCTCCAAGAGCCTATGCTGTATCTCACTTTAGTAACCATCATCATCATCATCATCATCACCATCATCCTGAAATCAAAGTTGAATGAAAAAAATATTTAAAGCAATCAACACTTCTGCAATATTAAACTTAATGTACCCCTTTGGACCTATTAAGTGGACAGTAACAATTTGGAAAGTATCCTTATGAAAGCCCCTACAATGTTAATGAAGTATAAGGCTCATTATTCCAAACTAGCTTTGAAAAGGTTAACACTTGCTTGCCAGAAAGAAGGAAGAGGATTAATAGGCATTTTCAGAGCATATGGTACAGTGCTCAAAACTATCCAAAAATGCATTGGGAATAAATGGATATCATGCAACCAAGAAATAATCAAGTTTGAAATAGGTACATGTTTTTGGATTTGTAGGACATGCCCTAAAATGGTTTGTCTCTCCATGGAACCTATAAAATAGGTAAGATCCAAGAATGAAGTCATGAGTAACATTCATATGAATTTATCAAGCAATGTGTCAAAAAAAGAAGCAACAAACGAATGAGTGAGTCATGTGCATGTTTGTAGAAAGAGATTTATTGTAACATCCAAATTGAAACCCACCATTAATCCCCTTTATATTCTTGTCTTTGTCTCTGCCCACACCCTGAAATGGCTTGAAACAGCTTAAGGCATAGTTCTGGGTAGATTGCCCAAGGCTAATCCCCTCACCCTCCCTTCCTCCTGATTCAGCATTCTGTATATTCCCTCTACATCAGCATTATGTGCAAGGGTAGAGCATAAGTTTATCTTAAGGAGAAACCCCTCTGTTACCAAATAGTCCCACACCCTGGGTTATGGTGCAACTATTCTGCTGACCAAGCTAGGTCCCTCCACTCAGACCATAGCTGATCAAGTAGGGGTTACTTTCTGGGAAATTCCACCTTGTACCCCCACTCAGTTATAGGAAACTGATCATGACCTGAGAGGGACCCCCTTGTCACAGGATGGTAGCACCCCTGAATCCTTGCGCCATGTTCCCAAACTAGCTCTGAGCTATGGATCCAACCAATGGCTGATCTTTGCTTCTGTAAATCATTGCTTCTGCTAGCGACCCTCCCTAATTGTGTAATTGTCGTTCTTGCCTTTATAAGCATTGTAGTCCCTCAGTTTGGGACTGCCTGATTTGAGAGTACTTTGAGTATGTACTTGTAGTAGGAAGGCCGAATTTATGATCTCAAAAAGGATCATATAAATATCAGAATGGTTCGAAATCGTTGGGTATACAGAATTCTCCAAGCAGAAGGCATCAAAAAATTTATTCAGGGCCCAGAGCAACAAATTAGCGAACCAACCTCGCCATTCCAGTATTGTGAACACAAGCCTCCAGGCCCAGTAGGCCCGCCTCA
>JAQQSZ010006529.1:0-13567 GCA_028646595.1 Phalanger gymnotis
AGCTCACGCCAGTTACTGCTTTCTGGTCGCCATCTTGGCTCCGCCCCCGACTTGGACCTCTCTTAACCCATACTACGGATTATCTTTGTAGAATTAAGTTTCCTAGAGATTTTTTTTGGAAAAATGACAGATGATAGACTATTCAAGAAACTTACCGTAAGCTGAAGTAAATGATTAAGAAAAAAATTAATAACCATTACCATTTCTGTTCAGAATGTCCTGGTATTGATATGAAAGTTTCTCTATGCTATATTCCCAAACATTCCCTGATATAGTTCATTTATCTGCAATTTTGTGCTCAGTTTTAGAGATACTAACAAACTACAAAGTATCTAAATGGAGAAAATCAGAATGGTAAAAGGATGTAAGTGCAAGCCATACAAGGATGAGATGAAAAATTGAAATGCTTAGAGAAAAAAAAGACTCAGTATATGGTTATATGGTAATGGTCATCGAATACTTGAAAAGATATCATTGATAGAGGGATAGAAATCTTTCTATTTGACCTTAGATGTATGTATGTATGTATGTATGTATATATGTATGTATATATATACATGTATGTATACATTTCTATATGTGTATGCATATGCATTTATAGATCTGCATTTGTCTATATATATAATCACACAATCTGTATTTATCTAATATTAAACACACACACACACACACACACACACACACACTCATAGAGTCTAAATAATTAGAGACATCCAAAAGTGGAATGGGCTATTTCAAGAGGGAGATTATTGTGAGGGAGATTAATCTTCTTAATGTGGTGATTCAAGCAAAGTATGAATGAACAATCTGTTAGGGGGTATGGTATAGTGGAGATTATTTTTTAAGGTATGAATTGAAGTAGAAGATTTCTGAGATCGCTTCGAATCTTCATATTCTTGATCCTGCCTGTTTCCCTCATTTTTTTTCACTGATTCTGACAAGAGCACCAAAGACATCTTTTTTTAATATTGTTAATATTTCTCATTCTCCTTTCTCTTTACACTGTGACCACCCTAGTACGAATCCACTTTAACCTCCTTCTCCCCCCAGATGAACTATTGAGAGAGCTTCCTATAGGTCTTTCTGCCTCTACACACATACTCTCTCTCACCTCCAATCCAGCTTTCTTACTGCTGCAGGTTTATCTTTATATTTCAATAATTGAGTTATTTTACTTACCTGCTAATAATTCAGTGGCTCCCTAATGCCTATCAAGTAAAATGTAAAATTCTTTTCCCTGATGTTTGAGATCCTCTGACAACTGGCAGCATGTTCCCTTCTCTATGCTTATTCAATCAAAAGACCCCACTTAAGGATCTAGAGGGCCATATGTGGCCTCTAGACCACAGGTCCCCAACCCTATTTTATATGCTTCCCCTCTGTATTCTGAATTTTCTAGTCAAACTTGATTATCCCCTATAACCTTGAATATGGTCTGTTTTTCTAACATCATGCTTCTGCTCAGGATATTCCCTTTGCATGAACATGAATAATCTCCCTTCACTTATTGAATTTTTACTCTTCTTTTAAATCCTAACCAATGTCCCCTCCTGCATAAAACATTCCTTGATGCTTATAATTTATAATAACCTTTCCCCCCAATCTATTCATAATGCATTGGTTACTCCTTTGTAATGTATGTTTCATATATTGCTTTGTACTGCTGTTATTTGTCTATTGCCGTATTTCCCTACTAGACTATGAGCTCCATGAGGAAAGGGATTCTGTCTTACCAAACACTTTTACTTTTTTTAATCCTCTCTAGATCCTAGGACAGTGGATTTATTTAGTAGATATGTAATGAATGTTAGTTCAGTTGAATTCAAATGAAATGAGTTTTTGGTCTTTTATTTTTCAGGGTTGGCATAGGACCAGTAAAAATTATAGTTATCATGTTTTTGTCATAACCAATTATTAAACATCAATGTGTTGGCTTTTAACATCCTTAGGAAGACAATAAAAGGATTAGACTGTCTAGAAAGAGGTAGGAGCAAGCGTTTCATTGTATGAATAAGTTTGACTCCTTTGCTGAACTTTACACATCAACTCAGACATATATTTTACCTCTAGTGATTATTTTCCCCTTTAAATCTGACTTCTTAGCCCTTTGCAATAGAAGAAATATGACTTCTGACTTCCCTTATCTTTCTCAACCTCCCCTCATTTGAGAGGAGACATCGAGTCAATGACAGCATCATAGTTTTCACAGGGAGCCTTTTGAACATAGCAACATCGTTTTCCTATGGAGCATGACAAAGGAAAAAAAAATTGGCAAAGAGAGAATTTTCAGGCCACTGCTGAGCATGTTGGAAAGAGAGAGCAAATGATGTACTGTCAGAAATAGCCGACCATTTTACTGCCAAATCCTACCTGTGGCGCATATACCCCTTAGTTTCAGACCTGACTTTTTTCCCTTTAAATCAAAACAAAGAAAAGTCTATTGCAAGTACATCTCACCAACAGTTGCTGTCCTTAAATCTATACTAGAAAAAAAAACTTACAGCTTCCATTTCTTAAGGAACTAAATTATAATATTACAGAATTTTGAGTTGGAAGGGACTTCAATGGCCATATAGTCTAGTGGAATCCTTAATAACATACTTGAAAATCAGTCATCTAGACTCTGATTGAAGACCTCCACTGAGGGAGGAAACTCATAACTTCTCAAGGGATCTCATTCCACTTTTGAATATCTGTAATTAGGAAGACTTTCCTGACATTGAGCTTATTTTTTTTCTTTGACACAGCTACTCATTGCTTCTGCCATCTATGGCTCTACAGAACAAGTTGTTCCATTCCATAAAGCTTGCTACAAAGTGAATGCCAGGGTTTGTGCTGAGGAAACCACAAAATTGAAGATTTGTATGAAAAAAGAAATTTGAAGAACATTAGGGAGAAAAGGAGAGGAAGGAATCACTCTGTAGGAATGCTTATTGGGAAGAATAGGGGGCCAGAATACAGTGCAGGGACATATACTTATGCCGTTTGGGGCATAGCTGAGAGTTCTACCATTCTAGGAAGTAGCAGAACCACAACTAAGATAGTTTGAATAGGTCTTTGCCCAAGACCATTAACATCTGGGAAGATCCCTGGGAAATACTTTCTCTCTACATAGTCCTAGTAGTCCCTGATCTGGTGGTCCCTAAATACTGGCTCCAGGATTCTGTTTCTGTGGCAGCTCTCTTCTAGGACTTGCTAGCAACCCCAAGCCTCATAGGGGTGGAAATTGGACTGCCTTTTATTCTGGAGCCACTACACCAAGGATCAATTTGGACCATCACTGACACTTCTCTATTTCCTCTCCTTTGCCGCTGTTTCCCCACCACTCCACTCTTTCTACCCCAAGTTAAAAAAAATCCAGTTTGGGTGATTTGGTGTCAGTGCTACCACCTGCATCACTGAATCAGCAGTGGCCAGGACTTTCCTCTGTGTTTGATAAAAGGATATGATGAAGAAGCCTCAAACTGCAGCCACATTTTATAGGAGTTATCCAGTCAGGCTTCATTGATTTGGGCTGTGGTGCTTAGAGGTTAAACCAGCTTTAAAAGCTTATAACTGGCAGTAAACTGCTTCTCTGAGATGAGAAAAGATCTATCTCAGGTAATTATGAATAATACAATTTTATACCTGACTTTTGGTTTGTCTCCTAAATTACTTGACCTCTCCAGATGTCCAGATTACAATGGGGAAAATGGTTAAAATTGGACATAAGGAACAGGAAAAACAAAGCAAATCCTAAATAAGAAATTTCTGTAACATCTTCTCCCCACTCTGGGAGAAAATATGTATTTTCAATGCCCCAGAATACAATGTTGAGTAAAAGAAGTTGGGGTTTCCTTTTCAAATATTTTAGGCAATATGACATTGGAGATTTTAAAAAATTCTTTGGTTGTCATTTTTCTAACAAGCATACTTCTGCTATCCCTGTTGACATACATTTATTTTCCTTTGCTTTTCTCTTTTTTTACTCTGATCTCACCTTACACTAAATTTGTCATTTGGCTACTTTGTGTACCAAGATCAAATTTAAACTCAGGTCCTCCTGATCTCCAGTCTCAGAACTTTATATCCACTATGCCACCTTGATGAGTTTTTGACTCAGGAGAATTTGGTTCAGGTCCTGGCTCTTCCACTTACTACTTAAATAAAGTTGCTGAACTCAATTCATCTCCCTGTGACTCACTTTCCTTATCTGTAAAAGGTGTTTTAACTAATGTTTGCAAAAAAAAATACATTTCAGCTCAAAATCTAATGTTGCGTAATTCAACAGGGAGGAGTCCATAGCCTGTGATAAGGGAGGTGGAGAGATTGTGTCAGTTCTCTTTTTCAGGTTCAGTTCTCTCTACTTCAGGTTGAACTTGTTAGATAACAAGCTACTAAAGAAAGTGTGGAGAACAACTGGGTGGTTCAGCGGATAGAGTGCCAGGCCTGGAATCAGGAAGAGCTTAGTTCATATCTGGCCTTAGACACTTACTAGCTGTGTGACCCTGGGCAAGTCACTTAACCATGTTTGTCTCAGTTCCTCATCTATAAAATGAGCAGGAGGAGGAGACAGCAAACCACTCTAGTATCTTTGCCAAGAGAATGCCAAATGGGGTCACAAAGAGTAGGACATGACTGAAATGACTGAACAGCAAGAAAGAGTCTGGTACCATGGAAGGAGGGCTGGATTTAGACTCCAAGGACCAGGTTTTGAATATTGGCTTTTGTCTACCTTTGTGATATAAGCAAGTCATTCAATCTCTTTAAGTTTCAGTTTTATCTCTTAAATAGATGAGTTGAACTAAGTATTCCCCAAAGTCACTTGTCACTTTAAATCTCTGGTCCTACTCCATTTGTCCACAGGATGGAAGCCTCTACTGTCTGTAATAAAGACTGAATGACAGACATCTTCAGTGTTCACACACGTTTTCTGAGCCCAGGTGCAAGGAAGGTATCACAAACTTGTACATCAGATATATTCTAAAGAGAAGGATATTTACTCTCCACTCTGCCACGTAATTATGTATTCTATTGAATTTCAGAATTAAAGATATAGAGATGGAAGGCATCTTAAAGGCCAACTCTTTGTAGTTTTCACCAAAACATAGGACTCACTTTACCACAAACATGCATAACATCAATAAGAAGACTGGACATACAGAAAGGCCCATATGTAGGGGACACATGGCTGGACTATGACTGGACAGGTGGAGAGTGACATATAATGAATATGTGTGGCCAGTACATATACAAAGAGAAATAACTCATGTTCCTGTTTTTTCAAGAAATGTGTAAAGATTTGTTCCAATGATGTCAATATATTGCACTTTCTGGGGATCCTCCTCTCAGGCTTATAGTTTCTTCTGGATGCTGCTTAAACGTAATGAATCCTGTTTCAGATTCTGCTGATATACTGGGATGGTTTGTCCTCTGGGAAGAGCAGGTTTGCCATGCTTTTCTAGCTTAAAGCTCATGGGATTTTTCCATTAAAAAATGCAGGAATGCTTGCCTGAGACCAACAACAGAACCTCTTCTTAGATGTGTCTTGGCTACTGAGACCACGCATCTTTTGAGCAGGTTACTCTTAACCACATATTTAGCACAGTGCTTGGCACAGAATGAGCACTTAATGCATGCTTTTTCATTTTTTCATTCAAGTGTCAAACACTTTGTAGTTGCAAAATATATCATCTTTTGCAGGATCTTTAGCTCTTTTGCTCTTTGGAACACATTCCATTCCCTTCTGTGGATTCTTGTAGGTATGGAATAGTCTTGTGTCATTTGAATGTCTTTTTCCTGGTCTTTTAAAAAAATCTGTTTTATTAACCATATATATATTGGAGTTTGAGGAATAGGTTTTCATTTGTTTGTTTGTTTTCCTGGAAGTGATCTGTGGATTCTTTTGATTAGCACTTAAGTTTGTGTGTGTGTGTGTGTGTGTGTGTGTGTGTGTGTGTGTGTGTTCAAAAGTCTAGGCAGAATTTCTTGTATTATGTCCTTGGTATTATGGTATTCGGGTTTTTGGCTTGTCACCCTTAACTCACACAATGGCACATCATCACGTTTTACACCCAGTTCTACTCATCTTCAGTTGTACAGGGAAATTTTGAGAAGGCCAAGCCAGGGAGGACAAAATTTTCAGGTAAATAACCCATAGGATGTAGATGGTATGGTCATCTAGTTAGGGCTGAGGCTCCCTTCCTTATTCCCACACACTCCATCCTCTACCTTTGATGCCTTTGTGCCTAAATATCTCTAGCCTTGCTATCTCTGCTTTACCATCACTTCTACACTCTTCCCCATCAGAAAATTGGACTTCATCCTCTGGAACCTCCTCAGCCTTCGATATACCACCTTTGGCCACATCTTACTCATTTCCAGGTCTACACAGCACTCTCGCCAAATCCTCAGCTTTCCTGCTCCTCTTTATGAGTTCACTTTCCAATCAGAATGTAAATATCTTGAGGCCATGGAATGTCTAGCAGAATCTGTTTATGGGATTCTCTATGAGTCACTCTCTAAAATGTTTATCTGTGTTCCCAGCTCTTTATACAGTACTTAGCAAATAGTAAACACTTCATAATTTCTGTAAGCATGCAAGCATGCTTCTCTCTCTCTCTCTCTCTCTCTCTCTCTCTCTCTCTCTCTCTTTCTATCTCTTTCTCTCTCTCTCCCTCCCTCCTCTTTCCCTCTCTCTCAGTGGTGGGGTACTTTCCATGTCAGTCAGTCATACTGTCCTCTTTCCTAGATTAATCATGTTTTGAAAAAAGATCACTCTTGCCAGCATGGGGTGGGGTGTAGATGCCAAGGATGAGACTTAGGGTCAAGGCTAGGGATAGGACTTGTTTCTCACTCCTCAGATAACCTTGAGATCAGATTTACTAACTCAGACCTTTGCCCTCTTTCTGAGTAACCCTATGGGAAAGAGAGAAGAGATGGAATTTGAATAGAATTGCTCCCTAAGTTCCACTCCTACTTATCTTGTCACATGCTCCATTTACCCTGCCATTTGTTTCCATCCTACTTTTTTCCTTAAAGAAATATTAGTGCTATCAGTGGTCCTTTAAATTATCCCTTCCTGTTGGGACATTTCCTATTCTGTAGTAATCCCAGGATTTGGTGCTTTAGCGGTAACTCTGCTTTGGGTCAGAGATTAGTCTGACCCAAAGTCTTTTGGCCCAAGTCATAGAACTAGTTAGTGTAGAAACATAGATCTCCCTTGCCTCCAGGTGCAGGACATTTTCCTAGTTATGATGCTTAAGGGAGAGTTCAAAAACAATAAATCTCTATTAAATAACTCATGTACTAGGCACATTGGACTGGATAGGAAGTGAGTAAGACATAATCTCTGGCCTTAAGGAGCTCATAGACCAATAGTGAAGATAAATAATATATAATAACTTTAATGCTAAATAGAATATAACTCCCAGAAGTATTGGTATTCACATTCCCTAGAGCTTAAATGCTCTCCTCTCCCCACCCAGTTCTCTTCCTACTAAACTCCTAATGCACAGTAGAATTAAAAGCTTAGTTAGTGCCCCAAAAGGTCTGAGGAGGAAAAGATCAGAGAAAGCCTCATGGCAGAGGCTGTTTTGATTTGAGTTTTGAAGGCCAAAGAGAATTTCAATAGTGCAGAGATAAGGGGGTAGAGGAAAAGAGAATTCCAAATATAAGGACTACAGTTTTAACAGGATTACAGAATATGGTGGTGAGATTGGGGTGGAGTTGGGTTCCAGGGGGAGATGACTTTTGGTTGGAGCAGTACTAGGAAATGATATGTTATCTGGGTTAAATAATTTGAATTCCTTTTGAAAGTGATGAGGACCCTTTAAAGACTGAGGTGACTACTTTGTGAAAATATTACACAATCTTCAGTGCTAAGCAACCTATAGAGCCATTGTTTTATCCAACACAGGAAGCTGTGTTGGGGAAAAAAATTATGAAAAGCTGCTCTGTCATAATAATTTTTGACTGTGAGACTATGTCAGAGACGGAGAAAGTTCTGTAGCATCATGTTCCCTATTTCATTGTGGGTATCATCTTCTATACAAAAAAAGTACTGATTGTGTATTTTCTCTTTTCCAACTTAGTTTTTCTGTGGTTTTTTATTCTCCTCCCTTGCACTCAATATAATTAACAAGTGAGAATCTGCCCACATTACACCAACAGAGAACAGACTAACAGAGCTTTAAAAGTATTTCAACACCTGACTTTTCAGTTAATAAAGGAATCCAAATTGTGGGATTCTGCAAGCTTACTTCATCCTTCAGCCAATTAATTTACATAAGTTAAATTAACAGGTCTTAAAAAAAGAATTATTTTGCCATCGTGATGGTAGGTGTCGATCTCACAGCAAAATACAGCAACAGTTTTGGGTCATGAATTTTAAGAAGTGATAATTCATACTAGGAAACTGTGTCCCTAATAAAATAGTTCTTACTAATTTAAAGAAATATGTGTATACAGATAGGCAGAGATAGAAAGATAGATAGATAGATAGATAGATAGATAGATAGATAGATAGATAGATAGATAGATAGATAATCATATAATCAATGGTGATTTTTCCTGAGCATTAATTCCTTAAAATAATGAGAAGTTGCTAAAGGTATTGCTATACTAACCAGGATCCAGTGAGGATGTCATTAGTTCATTTGTCTAGGTTGAAAACCAAAATTTTAAATTGCTTGTTCAGAAAGTCACCAGCTATATAATAGAAGAAATAATTGTTTAGAAACCTATATTTGATTCCTTCTATTTTTTAAACTTGTTTTATAGGAAAGAAATTCCCAAAAGATTAGCTGTTTTACCACATGGCCAATTATTATAAATCATGAGTAATACTGAAGGGATTGTCTGGAGTGCTGTGTTTACCCCCAATAGAAATGCCACATTCTTCTGAATACATAGAATAAAGAATTCAGTGTATCTTGAATCACAAAATGTTAGATGAGGAAGAGACGTCAGAGGCCATCTAAGCTAACCCATATCTAAACAGGAATCACTTCTATAATAGCCCTAAAAAATGGTTGTATAAATCCTTCTGGAAGACACCCATCAATAGAGAACACACATTACCACAAGAGGTAGGCCATTTCTATTTTCTAGCAGCTCTCATTTAAAAGAAAATTCCCCTATATCAAGCTGAAATTTCTTTGTACTCCTACTCACTGTTCCTAGTTCTTCACGCTGGCCAAAGAGAACAAGAATAATTCCTCTTGAATATGACTGGCCTTCCCACACTTGAACATTTCTATGATGTAGCATAGAAATATGGAGCAACTGAATGAGCACTTTGGAATCAAAGGACTTGGGTTTTAATCTTAGCTCTATGGCTTACTTCCCATGTGACCTTTGGCTTAAACTCTCTGGAGCTCAATTGCCTTATCTATAAAACAAGAAGGAGAGACTAGATTGTTTTTAAAATGTCTTCTAGTTCTAAATATATTGTTATGTGAACACGTCTCCCACATTTCCCCTCAAAATATTCTCTCATTGAGGTGCTCAAATACTAGTTCTTTTAGCTAATTTATATATTGCTTAATCTTCATTCCTTTATTCATTTTGGTAGTCTCATCTATGTACTTCTTAAAATGTAATGCTCATAAATAAATGCAGCACATTATTGGAACTTGCCTTTTCAATGCAAACCTTACTTGTTAAAAACCCATTTTTTTTCTGGCTATTTTACTCAGAAATCTATTTCAAGGTGTCACTCTCAGAAGCATGGGATCTTAAATCTCTACATGTCACATGTTCCCCTCACCTTGTTCCCATTTTTACCCCATCAAAATCTTACACATCCTTCAAGTTTAAATGCCACCTCCTCCATGCCCCACTCACTGACAATGAATCTTATAGTGTTCCCATAGTATGGTTTCTGTAGCTCTCCTGTAACATAACTGTCCTTATCAGATTTCCTCTTCATGACCTGGGAGGGATGAGATTTGAATCAGTCTTAGACTGTGGCTAAGTATTTTTCTTTACATTACTTCTCAGTTTAGAAAGTTGGGGGGAATGGTTAGAAGGGAGAAGTCTGTATAGGGAAAGAGCCAGAATCATTAATACAATAGACAAGTTCGATAAACTGTCTTCAAGGAGTTAACAAATGATTAGGGAAAATGAGACATACGTTAGCAGCTATAATAGAAGACAGATTGTGGTGTGTTTATTGATGCTCAGAGTCAGCCATTGCCATGGAGAACAAAGAGAATAAGGAGGGAGCTGGAAGTTTCTAGTTGAAAATAGTTGGGCGGGGGTGGGGAGGTAGAGTTGTTTACTACTGTTTAGTTAGCCATTGTCAGGAAAAAATCTGGCTTTGGCTATAGATGGTAAGTTGTTTTTTTTTTTTAATTTTAAGAGCCAGAAAAGGTAAGTAGGATTTGAAATGGAAGCTGGGTAAAAGAAGGATCACAACAAGGTCTGCCTCACTTAATTAGGTATTAAAGTAGCTACAGCCCTGGACCTGGAGTCAGGACGACCTAAGTTCCAATCCAGCCTTAATCACTTACTAGCTGTGTTATCTGGCAAATCACTTATGATTTCTCTCCCTCGGTTTCTTCATTTGTAAAATAGGGATAATAATAGCACCTTCCTCCCAGTGTTGTGAATATAAAATGAGTCAATATTTGTGAAGAACTTCGCAAACCTTGAAACGCTATGTGAATTCTAATTGCTATTATTATTAAGCGATGTTCAAATGTTCAAATATTAAGTGGTGAGAAAAATGGCAAGATGTAGAGCTTAGCAAATGGCTCTTTCAATTTACCATATTTAATTGTTTAACTGAAGACTTCTACGATTCATTCTCCATTCCTCACTATCTCTTGAAATGGGAGCCTGACGCCCATTTCCAACCTATTGCTAAGGCCTGTAGATTTTACCTTTGCAACATCTCTTAAATACACTTCCTTGTCTTCTCTGATACTTCTACCACAGTGGTACAGGCCCTTATAGCCTGCTGCTGGATCAGCCTGACTGAAGTGTCTCCTCACTCCAATCCATCTCCCACCCAGCTACTAAAGTGATTTTCCTAAAAGTACAAGTCCAACCATGTCATCCTTCTACTCAATAAACTCCAGTGATTTTCTATTGCCTTCAGGATCAAATAGAAAATATTGTGTGGCATTCAAAGCCATTCAAAATCCAGCCCTTTCCTATCTTTCTAGTGTTCTTACACCTTACTTCCTACCATGTACTCTTTGATTCAGTGGAACAGTTCTCCTTATTTGTTGCACAGACACTCTCTCTCCCAGAATTTTCTCTTGCTGTCCTCCATTACTCAAATGCTCTCTCTCCTCATCTCTGCCTACTGCCTTACATGGCTTCCTTTAAGTCCTGACTAAAATCCCATCTTTTATAAGAACCCTTTCCCAAATCCTTTTAATTCTAGTGGTTTCCTTCAGTTAATTATTACTTATTTATTGGTATATAGCTTGTTTGTATATGCTTATTGTCTCTCTCATTAGATTGCAATCTATAAAGGCAATCAGTGAATGAGAAGCTCTTTCCCATTCATGTGAATAGGCTGGGCGGGGGGGGGGGGGGGGGGCGCCTCTCAGGATTGTAGGAGGAGTGGCTAGGATTGGAGCCAATGGTGGATGCCTGAGTTCTGGTCTCTCAGATGATGTTCTAGTTGATGAGATGACACGGGGCAACTATATAAAAGGAGAGAACACAGCTTGGAGTGTTAAATGCTTTAAGTCCTCTGCCCTCTACTTAGAGAATTCCTTATGTTCTGCAATTCTGGACCATTCAGGCGTATTCATGATTTTCTTTGAAATTGTGAATTCTGCCTTAATGATATAAGATCTCATTAAAAACTGGGACTGCCTTTTGCTTTTTTTTCTTGTATCTCCTGTGCTTAGCCCAGTTCCTGACACATAGAATGTATTTAATAATAGCTTATTGATTGATGAATTACAAACATGGGCATTTATGTATTCAATCTTCATTTGATTTTGCTCAGTTGAATGTGAACAGTTTCGCCCTCTAGCTTCTTTTGAATTAGCTCCAGCTAAAGAGGGACAACCATTGCTGGCCACACAATTGTCCATGGCATGTTTTTACTCTGTGAGTCACATCATGTTTTGACGTGTGTTGTAGCCACTTGCAAATGTTTCTTGCTTTGTCTAATAGTCTGACAGCTTTTTGAACATAGGCTTATTTCTTATTCGTTTTTGTGTAATATAACTAACCTAAAATGGGAAAATACCCACAGAGTGATTGGGGCAATCCTGAGGGAATTTAGTGGAAGCTGATCCAGAGGTATGAAGTAAAGACTCAGTAAAAGGAGTTTTAAAGATGAAAGACAAAACAAGCAGTGGCACCTAAGTCACAACAGTTTCCCCTGATGCAAGGGATGCTGGACATTGACTATCAGGATTCAGCCAAGTAGGTAAAGTCTGGATCCTTTTTATCTACAAACAGTGATTTTCAGATTCACTCACTTCTTCTGATGAAATTAAGAGATCCTTAGCCTAGGCAAAAGCAATGTACTCTGTGATGACGTGATGAGTAAGTATCCAATTTCATTAAACTCTCCTGTCTATGAACAAATGAGATAATATTTGTAAAAATGTTTAGCACAGTGCCTGCCTTGGTTTTTATGCCAGTGGGTCCTCTGGGGTTGAGTAGTACACATAGCAGGTAGAAAAGAGCACTTGGGGGTGGAGCCAAGATGGCGGCTGGAAAGCAGGGACTGGCGTGAGCTCCCCACCAAGTCCCTCCAAAAACCTATAAAAAAAATGGCTCTGAACCAATTCTAGAACTGCAGAACCCACAAAGTGGCAGAGGGAAGCAGGGCTCCAGCCCAGAGCAGCCTGGATGGTCTCTGGGTAAGGTCTGTCCCGCACGGAGCTCCCAGCTCCCAGGTGAGGGGAGTGGAGCTGAGCCCAGCAGAGCCCAGCAGAGCCCAGTGCGGGCTGACCAGACCACGGACCAACGAGACCAGGAGCAGAGAGGAGAGTGCCCTAACGTGCTGAATTACTGAGCTGTGGCCTCACAACCCACAAACAGCAAAGACAACAGAGAAGAATAGTGGGAAAAGCTGCGCGGACTGAGTTCGCGGTTCAGCCACCGCCCCTGGGGCAGCAGAGGTGGGGCAGCTACAGAACTAGGGCTTCAGTTGCTTCTGGCCCCAGGCCCACCTGGTGGGAGGAATTAAGTGGCGATCAGAGCAGGAGTGAAGAGCCTGCTGAACATCTAAGCCCAGTCCGGGTAGGGGGTTCTTGGGGAAAGAGGAGTGCTGGTGAGGCAGCACATCTGCCCAAGTGTGGAACATAGAACTCTTTAGTCTACAAGCAGTCATACCCTGCTGAAAAACTCAAGGGTTAAGTAAGTTGGCTGGGAACATGGCCAGGTGGCGAAAACACACCCAGATTCAGTCTCAGACTCTGGAATCCTTCTTTGGTGACAAAGAAGACCAAAACATACAGTCAGAAGAAGTCAACAAAGTCATAGAGCCTACAACAAAAACCTCCAAGAAAAACATGAACTGGTCTCAGGCCATGGAAGAAACTCAAAAAGGATTTAGAAAAGCAAGTTAGAGAAGTTGAGGAAAAATTGGGTAGGGAAATGAGAAGGA
>JAQQSZ010006530.1:0-13566 GCA_028646595.1 Phalanger gymnotis
TATCAGGGCAATTTCCTTTGATAATTTCTTGAAAGATGATATCTAGGCTCTTTTTTTGATCATGGCTTTCAGGTAGTCCAATAATTTTCAAATTATCTCTCCTGGATCTATTTTCCATGTCAGTGGTTTTTCCAATGAGATATTTCACATTGTCTTCCATTTTTTCATTCCTTTGGTTCTGTTTTTATAATATCTTGATTTCTCATCAAGTCACTAGCTTCCACTTGCTCCAATCTAATTTTTAAGGTAGTATTTTCTTCAGTGGTCTTTTGGACCTCCTTTTCCATTTGGCTAATTCTGCCTTTCAAGGCATTCTTCTCCTCGTTGGCTTTTTGGAGCTCTTTTGCCATTTGAGTTAGTCTATTTTTTAAGGTGTTATTTTCTGCAGTATTTTTTTGAGTCTCTTTTAGCCAGTCATTGACTTGTTTTTCATGATTTTCTTGCATTACTCTCATTTCTCTTCCCAATTTTTCCTTTTCTTCTCTTACTTGCTTTTCCAAATCCTTTTTGAGCTCTTCCATGGCCTGAGACCAATTCATATTTTTCTTGGAGGCTTTTGATGTAGGCTCTTTGACTTTGTTGACTTCTTCTGGCCGTATGTTTGGATCTTCTTTGTCACCAAAGAAAGATTCCAAAGTCTGAGTCTGAATCTGCGACTGTTTTCACTGCCTGTTAATGTTCCCAGCCAACTACTTTACCCTTGAATTTTTTGTCTGGGTATGACTGTTTGTAGAGTAGAGAGTACTTTGTCCCAGGCTTTAGGAGCTGCACTGCTGTTTTCAGAGCTACTTCTACACAACAAGCTCTGCCACACCAGTGGTCCTCCTCCCCCAAGAACAACCAACCCAGACTGCAACTCAGATCCAAGCAGGCTTTGCACTCCTGCTCTGATCTGCTTCTTAATTCCTCCCAGTGGGTGGGCCTGGGACTGAAAGCAACTGGAGCTGGAGCTCTGGAAGCAGCCCCAGAGTTGCACCACTTCCGCTCCCCTGGGGCTGGGGCCGACCACGCACTACATTCATTCTGTTCTAGCAGTTTTTCCCACTAACTTTTTCTGTTGTCTTTGGCGTTTGTTGGCTGAGAAGTCTGATAACTGCCACAGCTCACTAATTTAGTGCACTAGGGCCTGTTCTGCCCAGTTCCTGATCTGGTTGGTCCTTGCATGACCCATGCTGGGCTGTGCTTTGCTCCACTCCCAGCTCCGTGTGATAGATCTTACCCAGCTACAATCCAGGCTTTCCTGGGCTGGAGCCCTGCTTCCCTCTGTTATTTTGTGGGTTCTGCAGCTCTAGAATTTGTTCAGAGCCATTTTTTGTAGGTTTTTGGAGAGACCTGGAGGAGAGCTTAAGCAAGTTCCTGCTTTCTAGGGGCAATCTGGCTCCACCCCATCACATTTTTTTCAAGTCTGACAAACCAAAACTTTTATGATATACTTCAGAAATTCACTAGGGATCAATGTCAATCTTGCCATTCTGTGTTTTGCTGAGTTGACCCTCTTTCCGATTTAGAAAATCAGGACATTTATCCTTCTCTAGTCTTTGGGCAACTCTCCCACGTTCTATGATAACCAGGTTTGAAATCATATCAATGTCTTGAGTACCTTGTCATCTAATTAAAGATGTCAGGTTGTCTCTTCACCAGCCTTGAGCTGACATTCTTTTTACATTATTGTTTTATGCTGTTCAGTTTAAAGATTCTTCCTGAGGAAATGAAAGCAAAATAGGAGTTAAATAAACCTGCTTTCTTTTATCCTGCAGGATCGTGTCACATTTCTGTTCTAAAATTGTCTAGGACTCCCTATTGTCTCTAGTTAATGTGGATTATTTGTGTACAACCTGTGGTAGAACCTTTTGAGCTCATGTTGGTCTGATCAGGCACATTTGGACACACTGTATCTTGACCCCAACATCGTGATGTTATTTTGATCCTCTTCCAGTATGAAAGACAACACATAGATTGTCTTGAAGATAAAAAAGAAATTCTTGGAAGTAGCTTGGAGTCTAAGGTCCTTCATAATGTGGTTCCAAGCTACCTTTCTAGCCTTATCTCATATTACTTTCTTCAATAGATTCTATGTTCCAGCAAAATTTTACTACCAGCTGTTCCTTGAGCTCTACATTCCATCTCCCAGCTTCTTGTGTTTGCACAAACCATCCTCCATGCCTGAAATGTGTTCCGTCCTCATTTCCACCTTTCAGATTATTTACCCATCTTCAACGATCAACTTAGTCAACACCTCCTTCATGAAGCCTTCCCTCCTTTCCCTTATAAGGAGTTGGCATTGTTATAGTGGAAAGAACAGAAGATTAGGAGCAATTAGGCTGTACCTCAGATGTAGTCTGGATAGCCAAGAACTCAGACTACCAAGGTATGAATGACTGATAGGGACTACAGTTAGCTCTTTCAGAGGTATTCACATTTTGACAGGGCATAAAATCTGAAACAGAAGAAGTCAGTTTATAATTGTGGAAATTTGACATAATAAGATGGAATCATGGGGCAGGTAGGTGGCACAGTAGATAGAGCAATGGGCCTGGAGTCAGGAATACTCATCATTCTGAGTTCAAATCTGGCCTCAGACATTTACTGTCTGTGTGACCCTGGACAAGTCACTTAACTCTGTTTGACTCAGTTCCCTCATCTATATAAAGAGCTAGAAAAGGAAATGACAAACTACTCCAGTATCTTTGCCAAGAAAACTCCAAGTGGAGTCACAAAGAGTTCGACGTGACTGAAAAACAATTGAACAACAACAAAGTTGGAATCATAGAACCATAGAGCTAAAATTCGAAGGAACCTCAGAGGCTATCAGTCCAAGGCCATCATTTTGCAGAAGAGGAAAATGAGGCCCAGAAATGTTAAGTAATTGCTTAATTGCCCAAGATCACACAGGTAAGTAAATCTAAAAGACAGATCATCTGATAAATTCCAATTCTTTTTCCATTGTATCTCTTTCTTGTCTTCTCCTCTCTCCTTACCCTCCAATACCAAATCATACAGCACATGTCTATTCCAACCACTGCTGAAGCTGACCCTGCTCCTCATTCTGATATAATTCATAAGATTTAGATCTTCAGTGGATCTTTTTTTTGAGGGGGGAAGGCAGGCAATTGGGATTAAGTGACTTGCCTGAGGTCACAGAGCTAGTAAGTGTGTCAAGTGTCTGAGATCGGATTTGAACTCAGGTCCTCCTGACTCCAGGGCTGGTGCTCTAATTGCTGCACCACCTAGCTGCCCCATGGAATGGATTTTAGAAATCATCTAATACAACCCTTAACTTTACAGCTGAGGAAAGTAAGTCATAGAGGAGTCATAGGGGAAAATGCCTTTCCCAAGGTCCCAGAGGTAGTAGGTAGCAGCACCAGGATTCAAACACAATCCCTTGCTATGAATCATAGCATCATAGATTAAGAACTCCTGAAAGGGACCACCTAGTTTGAACCTCTCATTTTACAAATGAAAATATGAGAGCAAGACTTGTCCAGGGTCACACAGCTTGTTAGTGAATGTCTGAGGTAGGATATGACCTTAGTTCGTCCTGATTCCAAGTCCAGCACTTTACCAATGTGGATTGATATTGATATGGATTGATATGTCCATGCTATTGCTGTTCTTATACCTCATCACCATGCTGCTCCTTCAGTTCCTGGAAGCTATGTTGCCCTCTTTCTGTTTTCCCATAGCAAGTCTCTTTTCTAAAGCTGTGATTTGTATCTTATTCCAGAATCTACTAGGGTGAAAGCAGAAGATACTGATCATCCCAAAGAGAGGTGAGTGCTCTGACCACATAGCCAGTATCATAAAACGCGAATAGCTTAGAAAGAGGAGTAGGAGTTTGGAGGACAGATAGGCCTAAGGAATGGCCTATTTCCATCTTGTCCTTCCTCCTTCTTTACTACCTCTTTCATTCCGCATTTCTCCATGTCACCTCTGCCACTTCCCCATACACCTCTGGCCTCATCCCTGAGGACTTAAAAGAAAGAAAGTATCTTAGGTATGATCCTCATCCTATTCTTACTTTTATTTTCCCAGAGATGAAGCTTTGGAACCAGTGAACCATCAAATGTGTGAAAAAAAAGAAGACAGATGATGCAGTGTGTCCATAACACTGGGAAGAGACTCAAAGAAGTCAAAAAGACTTGTTCAGGGGGGCAGAGTTACAGAGACTTGCCCTATAGTGAAAACTTGTCTGAGAAACAAAAGATCAAAAGGAATTACCCAATAGAAAACTGAATCAAATTTATGAGAATACAAACTATTCCCCTATTGATAAATGGTCAAAGGATATGAACAGGCAGTTTTCAGATGAAGAAACCAAGAACATCTATAGACATATGAATAAGTGGTCTAAATCACCTTTGATTGGAGAAATATAAATTAAAACAACTGTGAGGTACTACTTGACACCTATCAGATTGGCTAATATGACAAAAAAGGAAAATGATAAATGTTGGAGAGAATGTGGGAAAATTGGGACACTGGTGCTCAGGTGGTAGAGTTGAGAACTAATCTAACCATTCTAAAAAAAAATTTAAGACTGTGCCCAAAGGGCAACTAAACTGCATACTCTTTGATCCAGCAATACCACTACTAGGTCTGTATCCAAAGAGATCACAGAAAAAGGAAAAGGACCTATGTGTGCAAAAATATTTATAGCAGTCCTATTTGTGGTGGTTAAATATTAGAAATTGAGGGGATGCCCATCAATTGGGGAATGCCTGAACAAATTATGGCATATAAATGTAATGGAATACTATTACACAATAAGAAATTATGAACAGGCAGATTTCAGAAAAGCTTGGAAAGACTTGTACAAACTGATGCAAAGTAAAATGAGCAGAACAAGGAAAACACTGCACACAGTATCAGCAACATCGTGTGATCAACCATGAATGACTCAGCTCTTCTCAGCAATGTACAAAGGCCTTAGGAAGAAAATGCTATCCATATCCAGATAAAGAACTGATGGATTCTGAAGCAGGTCACATGGGCCTGTTAATGGATGGGAAAGATCTTCCCATTTAGCAAAAATACATTAACATTTGTATGATAACATATGTATACATGTTTATAACATGTTTTATATGATAACACATGTATACACTATATCAAACTGCCTACCATTTTCAGGAGAAGGGAGGGGAGGAAGGGAAAAAAGAACGTGGAACTCAAAATCTTGTAAAAACGAATGCTAAAAATTTTCTCGATATGTAATTGTGGGGAAAATAGGCAAAAAAAGAGAAAACATTGGGTTTCAAATTCAAAACAATTTATTGATTTCTGGTTAGACTAATTAATAAATTTATTATTAATTACCCAGAAAAAAAGAAGTTACTCTTTCAACTTTCAAATCATAACCTACCCTTTGTCATCAATGTGTTTCCCTCTCCATGTATTTTGCTAATATTATTTATATTTCCTTATGCTCCTCTAAAATATAATATTGCTGTCACTAAGTAACTGGGGGACTCAAAGCTATGTCTAAGTATTTCAGAAGGTCTCTCTTCTGCCTCAGTTTTCCTACTAACATCTCTTCCAGAAGATGCAGAGACACAGTTCTTTCTCAGTAGTGATGCCCACAGTCAAACACATAGTGTGAACCCATAGTCAAACACATCTGGTAATCAGTTCCAATTCTTAGCAGAAAACATCAAAGAGTCTTTAGGACCAACAGTACTAGAGTCAGTATCCGACTGCTATAACCTGGAATGTGAGCCGTTTTCTACCATGGCCTCTGAGAGCTGGCTACTTGCTCCTAGTAATAAAAGTAGCATTTATATAATGCTTTGAGATTTGCAAAATCCTTTCTAAATATTGTCTCATATGATCCCCACAAGAGCTGTAGGAGGTAGGTGCTATCATTATCTCCATCTCAGGAATGGTAGAACTGATGCAGAGGTTAAGCCCAGGATCGTACAACCAAGAAATATCTGAGATAGCTTTGAACTCAGGTCTTCCTGATTTCAGGTCTAGCACTGCAACCACTAAACCATTTAGTTGTCTTTTAGGTGGAGAAGCCAACAATGACAGTTATGTTGAGGAACAGTACCCACTTAAGAACTGCCTAATGAGTATGTCATACAAATCAAACAGGACAGAGAAGAACCAGATGATGACAAAGCTAGGACTTCAGGAACCCAGAGTAAAAGAAAATTGAAGAGAGTTCAGGAGCTCCTTAGGGAAGGGGACCATGAGGCCTAGAGAAAGATTGAGCATGAGGACAAAAGAGGATAGCTCATCTGATGAGATTCAAGGCCCAAAGATGAATTCTAAAAGGTGGCTTCTGAGTAGAAGAGTTGTGTGATGAAGGGTGGGAAAGGAAAACACCCTTAAAAAAAAGTGTAAAACAGCTTGTTGGAATCTATGCACATATTAAATTGTAAGAATTCAACTAAGCAGGGGTGTAGGTAAGGGGGAAGATAGTGACCTCATTCTATGGGTTTCACTTTTGTGCTTGTTCACATTCATTTGAATAGATGATGCAATGCATTTTAGGACCTCTAAAAAAAAACTATATGGGGTGAGACCCATAAAGCCCTGTGGGGTTTCTGTGGCAGAGCCTTCCTGAAATGAGTTTAAGGAGAAAGGATCTCCAACTAGAAGTTAAGCAGAATTACATGGATTTTTTAATTTCAAGTCTGAGTCTCTTGATAGAGATGTTGCTGAGGTAAGGAATATTTTTCTGGAGAGGAAACACCTGTTGCAGTTGAGTTTTGAAGAAACATACAGACCCATTCTTATGGATGTATGTGTGATCTGTCATCTAAAGGAACTGGAGCAAAAGAACCTCTAGGCTTTAGGTCAAAAGGACAATGTCAGAGCCTATGGCTACTTTTATAAGAAAGAGATAATACCTCAGCTAAAGACTCTAGCTGAAGTCAAGAACTTTAGTCAGAGAGAAATACTACAACCTTCTGTCCAGTAGAGCCATGACTAGCAGTGACCACTCTTCCCATCGATGCTTTATATATTTGTGAAGGAGTGTGCACCAGGTTTTTTTTGGGGGGGGGGGAGTCATATAGTTTATTGCTAATTTTCTTACTGTGCTATTTCATTAAGTATCTTTGATTTCAATTGATCTTATCTTCTGTCTAACTAGTAAAAGCAAACACTTCTGTGGGGGCTCATGAGATACCATATTGTGTGGCTATCAATCCACAGAGTATCTTAAATCTAGGGTAGCCTTATCTATGTGAATTTAGGGAGATGCCCTAAGTGCTTTATAAGATAAGGTTCTAGGAGAGATTCAGGATCCCATCAGAAGAATGTAGTTCCAACCATATCTAACTCAGGTTATTATTTTAATAGTCCAAGAGAGGTGAAAAGTACCTAAACTAGGTTGGTAGTATAAGAAGAAAAAAAAGGGATGAATGCAAGAGAAGTTGTGGAGATAGAATTGACATGACAGCTGATTAGATATTGCCGTGAAGGAGAGTAAAGTTAGAAGTCTGAGTTAGCATCCAAAAAAGTTCAGAAACTCAGCAAAGATATTACCATTTGTCCTTCTGTTGACCTTGTAGCAAGTATTTCTATACCTTCATTTGTTTTGTTTTATCTTGTTTTGTTGGCTACCAATTAAACAGTCAAACTTTCTTACCAACTGTTCCCCAAATATGACATTCCATCACCAGTAACTTTGCACAAATGATCCCAATCCCTGGAATGTGCTCCCTAGCTTCTTGTACAAGAAAGCTCAAGTGCTATCTTCCATAGAAAGGATACCTTTCTGCATCTTCTCATCAGTTTGCTCTCCCTCTCAAAATTACTTTGTAATCTCTGTCTCTATCTCTATATTTACATCTATCCATATCCATATCCATATCCATATCCATATCTATCTATATCTATATCTATATATCTATATCCATATCTATATCTATCCATATCCATATCCATATCCATATCTATATCTATCTATCTATCTATCTATCTATCTATCTATCTATCTATCTATCTATCTATCTATCTACTGTCTTCTCTTCTAGACTTCTCTCCCACTCACCCACCCCCAGTAGAATATCAGCTCTTTTAGGGTAGAGATTGCTTCCATTTTTATCCATTTTTGTCCCCCACAGGTGTATATATATAGTAAGTGCTTAATAAACTTTGATTGAAAGGATTTTGATTTGTCTGCTTCAGTTGAAAAGTAAAATGCCCCTCTTGTGTCTTCAAGCCACTTATACATTTGTCATAGGAAAAATAAGATGCTTTCACGTCTCAATCAGCGTAGGCTGAGAGCAGAGTACTTCCTCCATAGCCAGAGGCGGTGGATCCCTACAGCCCAGGGAACCAGAGGGGGGAAGTTAGGACTAGATTAAGTGGGAACCTAGGAGGAAGAGAATTGGGGCCACATGAGGAAGCTGGAGCTCCTTCCTTCCAGGGCCATCCTTTTCCAAGTTGTGGTACTGAAGGGATTGAATATTTGATAAGATACCAGTAAGATTTTTGTCATGAACTGAGTTCAAATCCAGCCTCAGATACCTACTAACTTAACATCTTTTTACTTCAGTTTCCTCAACTATAAAAAGGGAATAATAATAACACTTACCTTACAAGATTGTTGTAAAGATCAAGTGAGGCAATGTTTGTAAAAGTGCTTAGACCAGTTTCTGACACATAGTAGGTTTATTCCCTTATTCTTCCCCTCAAAAAGACCATGAAGATAGGTCCTCAAAGATGCTGACAAAGTGCCAAGCCCTTTGATGAACCAAGGGATAAAGAAACAGAAATACAGGCTGGACACAAAGAACCAAGGAAGCAGAGTTGACAACGTTTATGGGACATCAGCCATATCAGCCTGGTGTTGAACTAGACATTTTGGGAGGGACCAGGGGACTGGCTAGAATTCTGATTGCCTTACCAGCTAATGGGCAAGGGGAAAGATTCACTAATCTTCTGAAAGAGAGCTGTGATAATAGGGTAGCTTTTTATTTTTTACTTCCCAACTAAAGCTGAGGGAGGAAGAACTGAATTCTGGACTGGGCATGGGCCCAGCAGGTCTGAAAGTCAAGACAACCAGAGGTTTTCCTAGTGGAAAGTCCCAGTGGAATAGGTAGTAAATGGCTGAGAGGAAAATAATAGGGCTTTATGCCTGAAGTCTCTCTCCCTCTCTGAGGAGGATTTTTTTCCCCCAAAGTGAAGAAAATTAAATTGGGAGAGAGGTTCAGATTCTGAGGGCTTTTATTGATTTTTAAAAAATGTCATCTACATTTACAAATGCGTCCTGGACCTGGTGTATGGGAAAAGTCTGACATCATACACAGTATTCTACACTCATAGTCACTTACCCCTTAAAAGATGCATGGGAAGGAGATGCCTTCCTGTATCTCTTCTTTGGGGACATTCCCCTTCATTATACTTTTTGAGCATTTTCTCAAAGACCAAATCTTAAACCCATTTCACTATGAAGCTCATAGATCAGACCACAATAGGTCCCTGCCCAAGTTCCACTTAATGACTGTATTTTAGGCCCTCCAAAGGCTTGACTCTTCTAACTGAATATCAATTACACAAAGGCACATAATGAATAGCAAATAAATTCATTTATCTAAGAAAACAGGAAAACACAAAGATCAAAGACATTATGCAGAGTAGAATAAAACAGGCAACATAGAGAGGGAATAAGGTCTCCCAACAGGGAGTGAGATATCTTAATTTAACCATAAGGAGATAGAGAGAGAAAGAGAGAGAGAGAGAGAGAGAGAGAGAGAGAGAGAGAGAGAGAGAGAGAGAGAGAGAGAGAGAACACAAGTCCTCAGTCTCACCAGAAGTCTCTAGTACGGTAAGCTGGGGACAAGGACTTGATTGAGGTGTTGGCTACTCTACATATTGGCTTCCTCCTGGAATCTTTCTCTATGGGGCTCCCTCCCTGAAGAGAAACTGAGACCATATATGTCTTTTCTGGAAGTTGGAAGTCAACAGCACCTCTTTTCCTCTACTAAGTTCTCACTAACTCCACCAATAAGGAAAATCTTATGCAAATGGGCTTGAAGCCTGGGTTACAAGTGATTTGGAACAATCTTTCATATGGTCATTAGTAGTTCGCTGTTCTTTTGAGAATATCCTTTGACTCTATTGGAGAATGACATTTTTTTTTGTCTTGTATTCGTGTTAGTTGCCTATATATCTTGTAAATTAGACCTTCATGAGAGATATTTGATATAACTATTTTTTTTCCCAGTTGACTGTCAAATTCAGATTATACAATCCAATGAATTTTGAGTCCTAATTCATGCTTGCCTTAAAATTTAAGAAGCTGATGGAAGAATGTGGAAGAAAATGTCTCTATGCTGCTCTCTTGTGGTAATTCCTGGCCCTGCTTCTCCTTGAACTAGCCTCCTTAGAGTGTCTTGGGGCTGAATGCTTGTAGCTGGCTCACTGCCTGCATTTAGTTGAACAAAAATGTTTAAGAGCCCACTACATGCAAGGCATTGTGCTAGGTGAAGTGCATGCCAAGATACTATATAATCCTTGCCCTCAAGGAACTTACAGTCAAATAGGAAACATGATGCACATACAAATAAGCATGATAAAAAATAGAGTGTGAAGAGAGGGACAGGAGAGATTCAGACCATGTGCTATAAGACACTTTGGGGAGAAAGAATTCATAGGATCATTGACTTACAGCTGAGAGGGATTTTAGATGTCATTTAGTCCAATACTGTCATTTTACAGATGAGGACACTGAGGCCTAGAGAGGTTATGTGACTTACCCAACATAACACAGGCACTGGCACTCAAACACATGTCCTTTGACTCCAAAATGCAGGGTTCTAACCACCGTACCACACATCTTTTTCTTTTGTATGGAATTTGCCTTGTAATGGAGACTGGTTCCAGAGGCTACCAAAATCTGGTTGGTTGTTGTCCCTTATTCTCGAAGAGGACCAAAATGACATCACTATGTTAGAGTCAAGTTTCAATGTATCCTACTGTGGCTGATCAGACCAATACAAGCTCAGCATGCTCTACCACACGTCGGGCACAAATAGTCTATGTGAACAGTTGTAGATTCTCTAAATTTGCGCATCTTGTGTTTCTTTTAAGCTACTTCAATTCTGCTTTGTTCGTAGAGCACAGCTTCCAATACTTCATCTATACAGGAAGGAGGAAGTCCTGAATAAACACATTAAAAAGCTTAAATTAAGAGTCTGAGGCAGAGTGAGCTGGCTGAGATGGTTGCAGGTAAACAAATCCTTAAATTAGATATCAGAAAAACTAGATTTTATCACAGTATCAGAGAGCTAGAGCAGGAAAACATCTTAGAAAGAGAATAGTATGGTGGTAAAGAGAATAGTAATGTTGGACCTAGAACTAGAAAGCCTGGTTCAAATCCCTATTTTGCCATATACTAGCTGCGTAATCCTTGAGCAAATCACTGACCCTCTCTGGGCCTTAGACTCTTTATCTATAAAGTGAAGAAGTCAGGCTAGAGGGTGGCAGAGGTCACTTCTGGCTCAAGATCTATGAATCTTATACAACCTCTTCATTTTACAGATGAAAAAAACTGAGGCTGAAAGGGGTTGAATGACTTGCCTATATCACATGTCTAGTGAATGGGAGAGTTGTTTAAACTCGGGTTTTCTAATCCAAATGCAGAGTTCCTTGTACCATACTACTTATGTACCAAATACTTGGCTTATTTGGGAGGCACAAATTGATTTGAGGAGACTGGAGGAGGCAAATATATTTATTATTCTATTCATGGTTGAACTTCTACTCCAGGGATATTAGGTGCCAAGTGATTTGAACTCCCCAAAGCGATATCCTTCCATTCTCATTTTGCAGATCCAGAGCAGCTCGAGGGGACTATCAATGCAGGCCAGAGTATAGGTAGGGTGCTGCCTGGTGACACACCAACTAGTTAAATGCTTGTTTCTACCAGCCTGCCTGCCACTCTGTAGGTATCCTAGTCAAGAATTTGCCCTGAGGCTTCCACCTTGCATTAGCTCAATAAGAACCCAATTCAGAGTCAATTCAGGCAAAAGAAAACCCGACAGCAGAGTCATTCAGTTCTTGGTTTGGTATCATGTAGGTAAAATACCTTCTTGATTCACTTAGCAGTGTTGATAGATTCAGTCGTAGACTCATGTTTGAGATAGCTCTTGTCAATCATCGAAAAGAGAGAAAAAAGGAAAGTTTTTTCTTTAAATATGAAAAAAAAAACCCAAAGTAACCACACCTGAGTTCCTGACTTGAAACCATCTATGCATGTTACCCTGTATTCATATCCTTGGGGTCTAAAAGAAATCCTAGCTCAAAAATAAACCAAAAAATACAGGGGAATTGCTGAGACCAGCAGTGTGGTATTCTGGAGTGTTGGATTTGCTTTCAGAAGACTGGGGTTCAAATTCTGGTGCTGACATTTAGTAACATAAAGACCTTGAGCAAGTTGACTAACCTCTTAATCTCTCCATCTGTAAGATGAGTGTTTTTGAATCTATGGATTCTAAGGTCCTTTCTAGTTCTAAAACTATGATCCTGTTGAGAGAAATGATGTGGGGGGGGGGCAATGGAGATTCTGAAAAAAATCTCTGATCACAAGGATGGAACTTAAATCTATCTCCACAAAAAATTAAAAAAGAAAGTCTTGTAGCACAGTCAGAGGGAGAAAGGTGTACTATAAGTTTGGTTCCACACAGGAAAAAGCCTATCCCCTCCACACACAATTGTTTTCTCTATGTGGGTAGTGATTCATGAGAGAGGGGAAGAAGAAAGGGGAACCTTATCATGATTCTCACAGTTCACTGACCTACTTGAGAGAGGAGGAAGACCACATGTGATCATAAGAGTTTGGAGGAGAAGGATGGAGTGATGAAAGAGAAGGAGCAGAGGGATAAATTCCTATGGCCAGAACCTCAAATTTTGACCCTCACATGGTGGTATAGGGCAGATATCAAGCATGGGTCCATGGCTCACAACACTTTCAAGTATGGCCCAAACCAGACTAAAATGGAATTGGGAAATATAGATAAATAGATAATAATATAAATATATACAAATATAATAGAGCAAGGATGATATTAATACGGGAGTTTCTAAGTCTATATGTGGCCTATAAGGATCCTTGTGGACTGTTTAGTGGTTCTTGTTTCTATTTGAGTTTGATATCATTGGGGTAAAGTCACCAGCTGCCTGTGGGAGAAGTAAAAGGACCACAGAGAGAAGCTGAATAATTGGGCAGGTATGCTTGGAAAAGGAGGACAAAAGAAGAAACGGGAAAAGGAGACAGGAGGAAGAGGGAGAGCAAAGTAGGCAGTGATGCTATATTTCTTGTTTAATCTTTTGTCAAAAGCACAGATGGGAGAGACAACAAGACAGAGACAGAGACAGAGAGAGACAGAGATAGAAAGACAGAAAGACAGAGACAGAAAGGGACAGAGACAAAGATAGAAAGAGACAGAGATAGAGAGAGAAATGGAGAGAGAGACAGAGAGAGAGACAGAGAGAGACAGAGACAGAGAGAGAGAGAAATAGACAGAGACAGAGAAACAGAGAGACAGAGACAGAGAGAGAGAGAGAGAGAGAGAGAGAGAGAGAGAGAGAGAGAGAGAGAGAGAGAGAGAA
>JAQQSZ010006531.1:0-13566 GCA_028646595.1 Phalanger gymnotis
ACTTTTGCAAACTGGATCACTTTTAACTTCAATTCAGCACCGTATGAAAATCTTTTCTGAGCCATTTCTGGGCAGAACGTGGCAAAACATAACCTAATATACCGGTAACAAATGCAAAACAATGAGCTTAAAGACAGCAAGCGCGAAAAAGAGGGAAATGCAAGTGAAAAAACATCTACAACCACTGTATAAGATGCACCCAGTTTTTAGACTCCAAATTTTTCGGGAAAAGATGCATCTTATACATGGGGAAATGAGGTGTGTTGTCTCATTGTTATTTTCTTTAGTGAAAAAGATCAGTGTCTAGTGATTGTTTCTATGATTTGTTTTTTGACCCACCCACTCTTTTTTCCTTTTTTAATTTTAGACTTAATTATTAAGATTTAAATACACAATAAGAAAAGAAAAGGGAACATCCTTGTAAATTTTCTTTTGTTCTCTGCTGTGCACTTTTTATTTTGTTCTTTTTTCCCCTTTCTTTCCCCTGCCTCAAAAGGCTACAATTAAGCATGGATATATACATATATATACACACACATATACATATATACGCATACATAGGCATATATATATGCACATATATATACACATTCTTTCCCTAACAAATTCTCCTCCTGATCTTTGTTTTTATGTTTGTGCACATCTTATTTCCTATCCCTCCTAACTCCTCTATTTCTACCCTCTACTTTGCGCTCTTATTACTTAACCTACCCTCACCCAGGATATGTCCCTTATCTTCCCATTCCCACAAATCTAAACACTCTTCTATACCTCCCATGACCTATTCCCTCACCTTCCTCACCTTCCCCTCTAAAGATCCCTCCCTTATCCTCTCCCTCCTTTATCCTCTTCCTATTCCCTTAAGTGTTTTATTTCTTTCTGAATTTATAAGACTTTTATACTGTTCTAGATATATGTATTGTTCCCTCTTGAACACATTCCCAATGAAAGTAGGTTTCCAGAACTAACAGCCCTCCACCCCCATCTAACTCTTCGGTGTCAGTACTTCCTCTCCCACCTTTAGCTGTTCCTAAACAGTTTTACTATTTAAAGTCATATCATACTTGGGTATACCCCAATCTTTCTCACGAACTATTCAATTACTAATAATAATCTTAAGACATACATTTTACATTTTATATACATAAAAGGTAAACAGTCTATCCTTATTAGGTCCCTTGTAAATAGTCTTTGGTATGTACCTTGTATTTTTCTTGGCTCTTGTATGTTCAATATTCTATTAAGTTCAGGTTTGTAATTTCGTTTTTTTTTTTTAAAAACAAATTCCTGGAAAAAAAAAATTCCTGGAAATCTGACAATTCATTAAAGGTCCATTTTTTTTTTCATTCTGGATAATGTTTAGTTTTTTTGGGCATGGTATTTTCTGCTGCAACCCCAGTACTTTTGCTCTTCAATACACAGTGTTCTAAGACTTGAGGTCTTTTGGCGTTGCCACTGCTAGGTCTTATGTGATTCTAACTGTGGTATTGCCATATTTAAGTTGTTTTTTTTCTTGTTGCTCGTATTTTATCCTTGAGCTGGGGGTTTTGGAATTTGACTGTAACATTCCTGTGGGTTTTCCTCATAGGATCTCTTTCAGGCAGTGATAGATGGACTTTTTCTATTTCTAATTTCCCCTCTTGTTCTAATGCTTCTGGACAATTTTATTTCTTTGTATTATTATATCGAGATTCTTTTTTTGATCAAAGCTTTCAGATAATCCAATTATTCTTATGTTTTCTCTTCTTGATCTGTTCTCCAGATCGGTTCTTCTTATGAGATGTTTCACAACGTCTTCTATTTTTCGTTCTTTGTATCTTGTTTTATTATTTCTTGATCTCGTATAACTTTGCTGGCTTCCCCTTGCCCAATTCTGATTTTCAAAGACTCTTTTTCTTCCTTAAGATTTTGAATGTCTTTTTCTAAATGGCTGCCTTTCTTTTCATAATGTTCTTGTTTTTCTTGGATTGTTGTTTGTTTTTTCTTTCACGAAATCTTTTTGGGCAGGTGACCATTTAATGTTAGTCTTTGGGGTAAAAGAGGATTTCTTTGCTTCAGTATCTTCCTCTGAAGATAAACTTCGGTCTTCTCTATTCCCATAGTAACTCTCTATACTGTGATTCTTTCTCCTTTGCCTTTTATTTGTAGTAGCTTGGTTTTTGTGATCACTTCTAGTCTAGTCCTGGGGGGTGGGGAATGGTGTCACTAACCTCAGATCCTTCTTCAATTCTCCCCTCTAGCCTAGAACCAAAACTGAGATCCCCAGCCTCCTGTTAAGTGCCCATAGCCAGCAGCATCCCTGCCCCACTGCTTCTGCACTCACAGGTAATGCACTGGTTCCTTCTCACCACCAGCCATGTCTCTACACACAGCTGGGTAAGGCATTCCTTGTCCGTAGAGGTTCCCTTGATCTTCCCCAATACAGATGCCCAACTCCCCTCACTGTCCCAGTGGTAAAAGTTCCTGTGGCTGGGGCCAAGGCAGCCTCCTAACTCAGCCAACACCTGAAAGTATTTACTCTTCAGAGACCAAACTTCATCCTGGGATTTTTCTTTAGACCTCCACTGTCCCAGGAGGACCCCTGCTCTACCCCTACTCTTACTTATTTTTACCACTTTATGTTTGCCGCGAGGTGCTATTTTACCTTTTTTATAGGTAAAAAGCATGAGAGCTTAAATTTTCTGGCCATCTTCCCAGAATCCTCACTCATTGTTTAGGATTAGATTATTTAGTTTCCAATTAATTTTTTAATCTATGTTTCTATACCCCTTTAATGAATGTAATTAATATTGCATTATGGTCTGAAAAAATGCATTTAATATTTCTGCTTTTCTGCATTTGGTTGAGAGGGTTTCATATTCTAATACCTGATCAATTTTTATGAAGGTGCCATGTATGGCTGAGAAAAAGGCAAACATACTCTCTCCTATTTCCCTTCCATTTTCTCCAGGTAATACCTAATTTTTCTAAAATTTTATTCATCTCCTTATTTGTTTCATAGTTATATTTATCTAGTTCTGAGAGGAGAAAGTTGAGGTCCCCCACTAGTACAGTTTTATTTTCTATTTCCTCTTTCAACTCATTTGACTTTTCCTTTAAGGATTTAGATGCTGTTCTATTTGGTGCATATGTTTAGTATTGATATTACTTCACTGTCTCTTTTAATTAGGTCTGTTTTTGCTTTTGCTTTATCTGAAATCATGATTGGAACTCCTGCCTTTTTTTTTTTTTACCTCAGCTGAAGCATAATAGATTTGACTCTAGTCCCTTATTTTTACTGTGAGTGTGTATTTCAAGTGTATTCTTTATAAACTGCATATTGTTGGATTCTGGTTTCTAGCCCATTCTGAAATCCACTTCTGTTTTATAAGTGAGTTATGATTACTGTGCATTTCCCTCCATCCTATTTTCCCATCTGTTTATTGCTTTCTCTCTCCACTCCCCACCCTGATCCCTCTGAGAAAGTCTGTTTTGCTTCTGACCATTGTCTTCCTTAATTGGCCCTTCCTCTCTATCAGCTCCCCCCACCCTTCTATTTTATCCTTCCCTTCCTACTTTCCAGTTGGGTAAGATAATTTATATACCCCACTGAGTGGATATATTATTCCCTCTTTGAATAGATTCTAATGAGAAGGAAGTTCAAGCACTGGCCACCTTTGTCCACTCTACTGCAAACACTCTTCCTTGTGCACCTTTTTGTAGTCCTTCAGTTGTGCCCAACTGAGCTTCAGCTTCAGTGTTTGACCTTCCAGTGAACAACCTGAATTAATTTCAATATTTACTGGCTTGATCTCTTTGCTCTCCAAGGGATTCTCAAAAATCTTCTCCAATACCACAATTCAAAAACATCAATTCTGTGGAGCTCAGCTCTCCTTATAATGTAACTCTCACAGCCACATATTGCTACTGGAAAGACCACAAGTTTGATTACATGGATCTCTGTTGGCAAGGTGATGTCTCTGCTTTTTAGTATGCTGTCCAGATTTGCCACAGTTTTCCTTCCAGGGAAAAAGCATCTTTTACTTTCATGACTGCAGTCACCATCTGCAGTGATCTTTGGGCTCAAAGATATAAAATCTGACACAGCTTTCATTTCTTCTCCTCCTATTTGCCAGGGAGTGATGGGACCAGTTGCCATGGTCTTCTGGGGTTTTTATGTTAAGCTTCAAGCCAGCTTATTTTACTCTCCTCTTTCACCCTCATCAGAAGGGTTCTTAATTCCTCTTCACTTTCTGCCACCAAAATGGTATCATCTGCCTATCTGACACTGTGGATGTTTCTCCCAGCAACCTTAATTCTGGCTTTTGATTTGTCCAGACTGGCATTTCACAGGATGTTAAATAAGATGACAATACATAGCCTTGTCATGGTCCTTTTCCAATCTTAAACCAATCAGCTGTTCCATGTTCAGTTCTAACTGTTGCTTTTCGGCTTGCATTCAAGTTCCTCAGGAGACAAGATCATCTGGTACTCTCCTCTCTTGGAGGACTTGGACATTTTGTTGTGATCCACACAGTTAAAGGTTTTAAGTGCAGTCAATGAAGCAGATTTTTTTTTTCTGAAACTCCATTGCTTTTCCCATAGTTCCTCTAGTTTCTCTGCAACTTTGAAAAACCAACCTGTTCTGGCAATTTTCTGTTCACATACTGCTGAAGCCTAGGTAGCAGAATCTTAAGCATAACCTTGCTGCTGTGTGAAATGAATGCAACCGTTTGGTAATTTGAACATTCTTTGGCATTACCCTTCTTTAGGACTGATATATAAACTGATCTTTTCCAATCCAGTGGCCACTGTTGAATTTTCTTAATTTCCAGCTCAGGTGAATTCTATCACCTCCGCCAACCTTACTGTTAGAAATGTGCACCTCTTTTATTTGAGATTTCTTCCATTCTTCCTCTCCCCCATTCTCCCAGTGCATCCCTTTTTCTCACCCCTTCATTTTTTTTTGCAAGATCATCCCATCACAATCAATTCACACCTGTGCCCTCTATCTATGGATATTCCTTTTAATTGCCCTAATAATGATAAAGTTTTCAGAGTTACAAGCATCATCTTCCCACACAGGAATGAAAGCAGTTTAACCTTACTGAGTCCTTATGATTTATCTTTGATGTTTACCTTTTTATGCGTCCCTCAAGTCTTGTATTTCAAAGTCAAATTTCCTATTCAGCTGTGGTCTTTTGATCAGGAATGCTTGAAAGTCTTTAATTAAATGTTCACTTTTTTCCCCTGAAGGATTATATCTAGTTTTGCTGGGTAAGTGATTCTTGGCTGTAATCCCTAACTCCTTTGCATTCCACAATATTATATACCAAGACTTCCACTCCTTTAAGTGGAAGATACTAAATCTTGCATGATCTTGATATTTAAATTGTTTCTTTCTGCTTGTTTGTAGTATTTTCTCCTTGACCTAAGAACTCTGGAATTTGGTTATAATATTCTTGGGAGTTTTCACTTTGGGATCTCTCAGGAGGTGATCAGTGGATTCTTTCAATTTTTATTTTACCCTCTGGTTCTAAGATATTGAGCAGCTAGGCAGTACAGTGTACAGAGTGCTAGGCCTTAAGTCAGGAAGACCTAAGTTCATATCTGCTGCAGACACTTACTAGCTGTGTGATCCTGAGCAAATCACTTCATCCTGTTTGCCTCAGTCTCCTTATCCGGAAAATGAGCTAGAGAAGGGAACGGCAAACCGCTGCAGTATCTTTGCCAAGAAAACCCCAAATGGAGTCACAGAAGAGGACTGAAGGACTGAAACAACTAAACAACAAAAAAACTAGGATGTTTCCTTCATAATTTCTTGAAACATGTGTAAGCTCTTTTTTTTTTTTGACCATAGCATTCAGGCAGTCCAATAATTCTTTAATTATCTAAACAATCTATTTTCCAAGTCAGTTTTCTCCCCCCTACTCGACCACATATTTCATATTTTCTTCTATTTTTTCAAGTTTTTGACTCTGCTTTATTTTCTCGATTTCTCATGGAGTCATCAGCTTCCACTTGCCCATTCTCATTTTTAAAAGAATTATTTTCTTCAGTAAGCTTTTGTACCTCATTTTCCAACTGGCCAATTCTGTGTTTTAAGGAGTTCTTCTCTTTGCTGGATTTTTGCGCCTGTTTTACCATTAGGCCAATTCTGTTTTTTATGTTATTTTCTTCAGTATTTTTTTATGCTTCTTTTAACAAGTTGTTGACTCTTCCTAATTTTCTTGCCTTGTTCTCATTTCTTTTCTCAATTTCTGCTCTACCTCTTATTTGATTTTTCAAATCCTTTTTGAGCACTTTCAAAGAATTCTTGTTGGGTTTGTATCCAATTAACATCTTTTCTTTGAGGCTTTGCATATGGCTATTTTGACATCTTGTCGTCTGAATGTGTATACTGATCATTCTTTTCACCATACTAGTTTTTATGGTCAGGTTCTTTTTTGTTGTTGTCTGCTCATTTTCCCAGCTTATTTCTTGATTTTTAAATTTAGGTTAAAGTTGAGTTCTGCTTCCAGGGCAGAGAGGGCAGTCCCAAGCTTCAGGTTTTTGTGCTGCTGTTGTCAGAGCTAGCTCTGGGGGTCTGTAAGTTTTTGGTGCTTTCAAGTCAGTATGATCCAAGGACAGATATGGTCACTGCTCTCCAGCATGTGCTCTGGTCTTTACCTTGCTCTTTTATAGCTGTAAATGTTTGTACTCCTCTTTGCCCTGAAACCATGACTAGGGCCCTTGCTCTCCTAGGGCTGAAAGTGCTAGTCTTCCTTTCTGTTAGTACTTAAACTAAAGCCCCTACCCTCTCTTGTAAGCAACAATAAGCACTCTTCTCCACTCTGTAACTGTGACTAGCACCCCTGCTCCGAAGACTACAAGTGCTAGTGATCTTCACCCTAGAACGGTGTATGGGCAATGCAACAGGATCCTTCAATCAATGCCAGGAAAGGGTCCCCTGTAATCTCCTTCTGATCAGCTGTCCAATCCCCTTGCCATCTGTAGCCTGAGAGCTCCTGAAAGTTCTGCTGCTATTGCAGTCATCTCCTAAACCTGCTGCTGACATTTCTGCTGTGTGTTCTATGCTCTGGGCCCTGATCTCTCCTGCCGACCTCCTAAATTGTCTTGGGCTAGAAAAAACGTCTAACCCCACCTTTTGCTGGTTCTGACACTCCAGAATTCAATTTGAGGTGTTATTTTAAAGTTGTTTGAAAGGGAATGTTGGGAAAATTCAGCTGACTCGCTGCCTGTACTGCCATCTAAAGATTACTTTTAAAAAGAAAACAAAGATCTGAGTTATATATATACTCTGACATTTTCTTACATTGAGGGATACGCTTAAAGTCCTGGTGCTTACCAAGCTTACAGACTGGTCAGAGAAACACACACTCCACAGCTGTAGAATGGTGTCAAGTATAAAATTAATACAAGAAAATCACTAAACTTGACATCAACCCTTGGGCCTCTTTACATGCAGATCCAAACCCTCATTAAGTCTTTCTTCTTTCTGCATACTTTCTTGCTTTGCTTTTACATTTTTCATTGTTTCTTCCCTCCTTCCCTAACCCTTCCCCCAGATACTTTAATAATGTCTAAAACTGGATTTAAGTTGTTCGGGTTACTTAATGCTAAGAGACAATATTTGCAAAAGAATAGCAGCTTCAAAAATTCAACATGAATATGTACAAACCTTTCTAGTAGCACCCCACCTCCAAAAATTCTGAATTTGAGGCCTTTTAAAAAAGACACTAGTTACTGAACAATGATTTGAGGCCCAGATCACTACAAAGCCTCCTCATTGAAATCTGTAACGATTTGAAAGAAATAGGCATGATCATTGAGAGAAAAGATGAAAACATATATTGCTCAAAATCTAAAGTGCAGTTAGTAAAATAAAGCAGTAGGTTGGGCTAATTTATCTATATGGAGAACGACTGGACCTTTGATTTCATTGGCACAAGGAACATATTCTGCCCAAAGTAACTTAACACCTTTGTGGAAACCTACTGATCTTACTAAAGCACTGTTGGTTGGTGAGTGGAGTTGTGAACTGATCCAACCATTCAGGAGAGCAATTTGCAACTATGCATCAGTTCTTATAAATCTACCCAGATTTCTCTGAAACCATTACTTTCATCATTTCTTCTGGCTCAATAACATATATAATAATATTTTATTACACTCCTAGACCACAATTTGTACAGCCATTCCGCAGCTGATGGTCACCACTTTAGTTTTACTCATTTGATATGACAGTTCTTTTTTGTGGTGATAAAGAACTAGAAACTACAGTGGTTTATGCAACATTATAAAGACAAATAACTCAGAAAGACTTAAGAACACTAATCATTACAATGACCATCCACAATTCCAGAAGACTGATGAAGTATGCTATCCATCTCCTGACAGAAAGGGAATAGACTCAGAATATACAATCGTACATTTTTTGGACATGGATAGTTCAGAAATATGTTTTGCTTGACTCTAAATACTGGTCATAAGAGTTTTGTTTTTCTTTTTCCAATGGAAAAAGCCTCTACGATAGAAAATAGATGCTTTCATTGAACAAATTATAATTTTTTTAAATGCTGGACATATTAGTATATACTTGGCCGAAGTTACTTTTACAATTCTTTATTTAGTTGCATCTCTAGGTTTATTGAAGTAAATAATCATATGCAAAAAGCAATACCTTCTTTCTTCTTTGTCCACGTTTATCCTCTTAATTTCTTGTTTTCTTGCCTTATTGCTATAGCTATCATTTCTATGATATTAGAAAGACCTCTGGTTCATTTCCATTACATCCTGGGTCTTTGGTTTAGACAGATACTATGTATCATATTAAGGAAAAGTCTATCTATTCCTATGGCGTTTAGAGTTTTTAATAGATGTGAATTGAATGTCAATTTTTTTTCTGCGCCTGTTGACAAACTGTTATTTTTTGCTATAAATGAAGTCCATTTTGTTTATAGTTTTCTTAATATTGAACCAACCCAGAATTCCTGATATAAACCCAACCTGGCATTGATAGTCTTTTCAGTAAGTTCCTATAGCTTCTATGCTAGTATTTTATTTAATATTTCTGCATCGATATTCATTACAGATGTAGGTCTCCATTTTTTTTTCCTCTGCTTTCTCTCTCCCTGGTTTAGGAATCAAGACACTATTTGTATCATGGTAGAATTTGGTAGTATCCTTTCTTTTTCTATTTTTGGAATCATTTACAAAATATTAAAAGTAGATGTTCTTCACAGGTAAATCTATCTGGTCTTGGGCTTTTTTTTTTCTCTTTGGGAAAAGCATTTATAACTCAATTTCCTTTTCAGAGACTGTATTATTTCTTTACTTTTTGTTCTGCTAAATTGGGTACTTTGCATTTTTGCAAATACTCATACATTTGATTTATCTGATATTTACTGGTATGTAATTAGGCAAAATAGTTTCATAATTTCCTTTGTTTCCTCATTTTTATGTATTCTTTTTCATTTTTGATATTAGAAATTTTATTTTCTTCTCTTTTCAGTAGGACAAATTAATAGTTTATTTTATTGATTTTTTTTCCAAAACAAAACTCCTGGGGGATTAGGTATAAATTCTCTTCTTTGATTTTTAGAATTTCTTCAGTAGCATTCTTGTGTTATTCAAAGAACTCTCCAGAATGTAGATTGACTGGATCTCTCTACGATAAGGGTAGTTAAAGTAGGATCCTTGAACTTCTTTAAAAAATATTTTTATGACCATATTTCAATACAACTGCTTTCCTTTGCAATTCCACGTATTTCATTTTATGTGTTTAAAAATATTGTTCTTCGAGTGGCCCATAGGCTTCAAACAGCCAAAGGTTTCCACGAAACAAAAAAAGAATCCCTACTCTATGTATATTTACAGAATGACAAAAACAAGAATTCACATAGAATGAAAAGACATAGAAGGGCTGCATTCTGTACAGGTATGCCATCTCAAGATCTTTTTAGCATATATAAACTCTTGTTTAAACTTTATTTTTAAAAGCAATTAAAAATGTTTTCTCCCCTAAGTAAAACAAGAAGTCTTTAAGATAGTGACAGGTCAGTTCACCTCTAAAGTGTCAACAGTTGGCTAGTATCATAGGGGGACTCAGTACTACTTAGCTAAGTGTTTAACTCTAACACACACATCAACAAGCATTTATTAAGTACTTAGATATGTCAGGCACTATGCTAAGTTCTGGAAATACAAATACAAGCAGAAAGAAAGACAGTCCCTGACCTCAAGGTCAATACATTCTAATGAGGGAAGAAAACACATAAAAGAAAACTGAAAAGCTAAGGGCCAGAGCAGGGATGGGGAGCCTGTAGCCTTGAGGCCACATGTGGTCTTCTAGGTCTTTGGACGTAGTCTTTTGACTGAGTCCAGGTTTTACAGAACAAACTTTTTATTAAAGAGATTTGTTCTGTGAAGTTTAGATTCTGTCAAAGAACCACAGTTGAGGACCTAGAGGGCTACATGTGGCCTTGAGGTTGCAGATTCCCCATCCCATGGCCAAGGAGTTGCCAGACCACAGGAGCATGGTACAGAGAGTCAAGATTCAAGCTCAGAGAGAAACAAGACAAGGCTAGCCTGGACACTTTTCTTTAAATGGAGGTTATGGGAAAAACCAGCCAATCAGAGGAAGGAGCCCCAGGAACACAGAGTGAACTTCCAGAGTGAAAAGACTGCTATAGCATGGTAGAGGCAGTAAGAAGGGGAATTCATTGTAATGCTACAAACATTTACCCAGTGCTATCTAGGCTGGGCAGAGAGCAAGGTGCCAGAAAGAACCTCTGCCTCAGGGAATTTGTAATCTATATACTTGGGAAAGAAAATCTGTCATGTACACAGATAAGAAAAGAGAAGCTAATTTGTGGGGGGGAAAGCACCCAATCAGCAAAGGCTTCACAAAGTAGTTTACCTGAACACTCTTTAAAGAAAGATAAGGATTCTAGAAAGTAGAGATGGAAAAGAGTGCATTCCAGGCAAGGAGGTCATGTCTGCAAATGTACAGAGGCAGAAAAGCTGTAAAGTGAACACTGGGAAGTATATTAAAGAAAAATGACCTATCTATGGCAAACTGAAAGTCTATTCTGTCTCATTTTCCAAATTCCTCGTTTTGGGAAGTGACACAAGGGTCGTTAAGTAAACAAGCATTAACTAAATGCCTACTATGTGCCAGGGTTCTTGTAGAAGGTGGGACTTCAGTGGAGACAAAGGAAGACAGGGAAGGTGGGAAATGGAAATAAAGAAAGAAAAAATTCCAGGAATGGAGGACAACTGATATGAATGCAAGGAAATGAAATCTCTAGGTTGAGGCGTAGCAGAGAGGCCATAATCACTGGATCATAGAGCAAGTACAAGTGAGTACTGTAAGAAAAATGGAAAGCTAGGGAGGGTCCAGGTTATGAAGGGTTTTACAAGTCACACAGTGAATTACATATTTGATCCTAAGGGCAATGGGGAGCCACTAGAATTTACTGAATCAGGGTGAAACATGGTTAGTCCTGTTGCCCCCACTAAAATAATCTTTGACAGTTGAATGGAGGACAGACTGAAATGTCAGTCAATTAGCAGTTAATAAACATTTATTGAGAACCTACCATGTGCCAGACACTGTGCTAAGTACCAGGGGGGACAGAGAAGAAAGGTAAAAGACAGTCCCCGCTCTTGAGGCACTCACAGTATAATGGGGTAGACAACATGAAAAAAAAAAAAACTATGTGCAAACAAGTTAAATGCAGGATAAATTGAAGACAACAGCCAGTGAAAACTGCCAGGAGTCTGAAGATACAGTATGAGTATGCTGTATCTTGAGATACAGCAAAGGGGCCTTGATGGAACAGTACAAGGTAGAGTAGAAGGTGAGGGGGAGAGGTAAGGTAGAAAAGAACTGATGAGTGCTATAAAAAATGAGGAGCAGACAGACTTCATTATAACCTGGAAAGACTCATATGAACTGATGCTGAGTGGGAGGAGCAGAACCAGAAGAATATCACACACAATTACAGACACACGGTATCTGTAAGGACTAACTTTGATAGACTTGACTCTGATCAGCAATGTTCAAAGACAGCTCCAAAAGACTCACGATGGAAAAAGTTATGCGTGTACATCCAGAAAAAGAATTAGTCTGAATGCAGACTAAGGCAAACTACTTGCTTTTTTTTTTCCTTCTTTTTTGGTTTTGTTTCTTCTTTCTCATGATTCATTCCATTGGCTATAATTCTTCTTTACTATTGGACTATTATGTAAATAAGTTCAATGCGAAAGGTATACGTAGAACCTATATCAGATTACATGCTGTCTTGGCGGTGGGGGGCAGGGGGTGGAACTCAAAAACTTGCAGAACTGAGTGTTGTAAACTAAAAATAAAAAATTAATTAAAAAAAAAGAACTGATGCAGGACGATCAACCAGCCAGCTATTTTAATAGTCTAGGCATGAGCTGATACCCTTATTGCATCAGGGCAGCACTGTAGGACAAAAAGGGGTCCATATCAGAGAAGCTACAAGACAGAATCGACTGGACTAAGCAATAAATTTGCTATTGGGGGAGGGGGATGTAAGAGTAAGGAGTCAAGGACTATACTTTTGTTAAATTAGGTCATCAATTCCTGCTTACTCTAGGACTTCAGTATTGGAAAGAATGTAAGACCTACATAAATGTTCATTACCTACAAAGCCCATGTCAAAAGTAAACCACTTTCTTATCTTCCCCGGGACTCCTTAACTTGCTTGTGCCCCAAAGTTGGAACTAAATAGTAAGTACACTGGAAAGAATACCGTACTAGGTATCAGGAGACCTGGGTTTGTTTCTAGATTGCGCTACTTACTAACTGGATGGAGGCCTTGGGTAAGTCATTGAAATTATATGAAGCTCGGGTTCATCTATAAAAATAGATGTATTAAAAGTAGTTGCACTATGTCCTTCGCAGGAGTTTTTGGAGGAACTGTATTGTAAAAAAGCTATAGGGGGGCGGAGCCAAGATGGCGGCTGGGAAGCAGTGACTGGCGTGAACTCCCCACCAAGTTCCTCCAAAAACCTATAAAACAATGGCTCTGAACCAATTCTAGAGCTGCAGAACCCACAAAGTGGCAGAAGGAAGCAGGGCCCCACCCCAGGACAGCCTGGATGGTCTCTGGGTAAGGTCGGTCCCACACGGACCTCCCAGCCCCCAGCCGGAGGGAGCGGAGCTGAGACCAGCACGCACGGCGCAAACAGACCAGACGGGGACCTACCAGACCAGGAGACGAGCAGAGAGTGCCCTGGCATCCCGAAATACTGAGCTGTGGCATGTACCAGACCTCTCAACCCACAAAGAGCAAAGACAGCAGAGAAGGTTAGTGGGAAAAGCTGTGTGACTGAGTTTGCGGTTCTGGCCATTTGCCCCTGGGGCAGCAGAGGTGGGGCAGCTTTAGAACTAGGCTGCAGTTGCTTCTGGCCCCAGGCCCACCAGGTGGGAGGAATTAAGTGGCTGATTTAAGCTTTCCATGGCAGGGGCTTTTGGGGAAGGAGGAGGGTAGCTGATAAGGCAGCTCATCCACCCAAGCAAGGAACATAGAACTCTTTAGTCTTTAAGCAGCC
>JAQQSZ010006532.1:0-13566 GCA_028646595.1 Phalanger gymnotis
TTATCACTAACACAAATATAATTCACTGCCAGATGAAGAGCAGGCAAAAAACACATTCCATCCTTCAACCAACACAATAGGACTGTGTTTTACTTCCTGTCATTTCACAAAAATTTCTTAAAATGCCATCACTTTGCCTGGTAAATGCAGTAGCAACAGCAGCCAGTGGCAGGCAACAACAGCACTTGGCAGAAAACATAAATACAAAAAGCTTTGATACAACCTTAATGGAACGTCTCCTTCCATTCCCCTCATTCCTTACGTACAAACTGGTCATGGCTCTCAGAACAACTCCTTCGAGCTTACTTTCAGCCATCTTTTGGGCTCCTTATCCCCTTGTTTCCAAGAACTATATATCCTATCACTCTTGCCTTCTCTCAGCCAACCGTCAGGCTTCACAAACCTAAGTCAAAAGAAGAACATCAAGGTAACCGTTTAGCAAAATATGCAACTTTAACGTTATTTCGTGCATATTTGTCACAAATGATTCGTCATACGATATCAGAACAGAGACTTCTGGACCATAAGGATCATGTCTCTATCTAAACTCTGATATCACATTTAGCCCAGTTTCAAAGTTCGATTAACAACAGCTTATAATTTACATACATTTGACATTTTACAAAACACTTTCCTTACAAACCACCTTAAGAGATAAGGATTGACAGTCCAATTTTACCGATGAATACACAGGCTCAGTGACTAAAGTGATTTAAACTGAAGGTCACAAAACAAAGAAGTTGCAGAATCAGGGTTTGCACCTAGTGCTGCTCTCTCCACTTCTCAATAATTCTTATGAATAATCATGCATCTGCTGGCTCCCTATTACTACCTTTGAGGATCAAATATAACTTCTTTGTTTGGCTTTTAAAATAGTCCTTCATAAGCTGGCTTCCTCCTATTAACTCACCTCTTACATATTCTATTATCCAATGACACTGGGAGGTCATGCTTTTCCCCAAACAAAATACTTCATCCCCTGACTCTACGCATTTTCACTGGCTGTACCCCACGCCTGTAATTCTCTCCTCCTCTTCTATATTTCCTGACTTCAAGTCTCAGCTAAAATCCTACTTTCTGAAAAAAGACTTTCCAGATGCCCTTAACATTTTCACTCTGAGATTATCTCCAAATTAACCCTGGATTTACTTAGTTGCTGTATGTTATCTCCGCCCCCCCCCGCTTAGATTGTGATTTACTTGAACTGTTTTTGACTTTCTTCATATGCCCAGTGCTTAGCACATTACCTGATACATATTAAATGCTTAATAAATGCCTGCTGAGTGACTGACTGGCCTCAAAGTAGCTATTACTTCAATGAACTCTAAAATACGGTTTTTCAGTTCTGCTGATCAGAAACCTTGGTGCTTGCTCTTCTGACACAAATCTGTTTTGAGTGAGCTAATTTTAACCTTTTATGCTGGAAGACTTCTCATCGCAGGTGGGAAACTAAATTAGGATTAGGATACTCAGGGAATCAGAGTTAAGGCCTGGGTGCTCTCAAACTCTTTACACAGCCTCCTCTTTTGCAATGCTCCAAGCTATCCTTTGTGGGTGTCCTGATTAAGTTAGTTTCTTTGTCACAAGGTCTCCTACTGGTAAACATGAGGGGCTCCCTCTAAAGTTCACCTTGGTCCTAAGATTACCATTAATCAGGAGAGTATGTCTTGACTGAACAGAGGTCAAAAGCCAATCAATACAAAATGCTAAACCATTCTTATAGATATGATTTCTTATTTCCTATATTTAAAGAAGCTACTTTTTCTTGCTTTTTTCAAGCTAGACAGTCTTCCTACTTTTACAGTCTGGTGCAAATTTCCTTATTTTATAATGGTTTTCCTTGCTCCAATTAATATATTCCTTTATGAAAAAACTACTTAAGTATGACAGTAGGGGGAATGCTTTCAAAAAGAGAATACACTCGAGGAGCAGAAACTGGTAGACCCTGAAGAAACCAAGATAGTGGAAGTACCTGGGTTGTATAACAGCTTTGAGCACGGCCCCTCCCTCCCTAACTATTCTGAATACAGACCTAATTTTCTATAGGACCACAGCCTTCTCAGAGAGAGAAGACTGCTGAGGGTATGAACAACAGTTTTGATTTACCAACCTGGGACTTCAGGAGAACAACTCAGAGCACCAGTTGTTTCTACCACTTAAAATTTCCCAAAAGTGATACTGCTATGATAAAGCTTCAACAAAGCTTGTTTCTTGAGGGAGTAATTACTAGGGAAACTTTAGACCTGTTCAATCCCCCTCCCCTTTCTTACTGGACTCATTCCACTTTTTATTTATTTATTTGCCTTGGTAAAAATCATAGAATGTAGAGCTATATGGAAAACTTACTCCATGCCTTTCCTGTTTTGTCCCTACTAACTCTTTACACTATATTTTTAAAATATGCAATGTACAAGTACCCTTTCAGAATTCATTTAGCTAGAAAATATTTACTAAAATGATTTTTTTACAAAGTGCAAACCCCACTCTTCTGAATTTTAAAATCTAATTGGGAAGATAAAGCTTACAAACACGAAAGGGTAGTAATACAAAGCAGAAGTTCATTCTTAAGTTAGTGAAAAAGCTAAGTGCTCTCTTATCCTCGCTCAATGTAATACTAAATGTTCAGTGCAGTGAGGCTTAGTTTAAATCAGGTAAAGAATTGTGTGAATGAAGGAGGTAAGCCTTTAAAAATGGATAGGATCTGGGGCAGCTAGGTGGCGCAGTGAGTAGAGCACCCTGGATTCAAGAGGACCTGAGTTCAAATCTGCCCGTACTAGTTGTGTGACCTTGGGCAAGTCACTTAACCCCAATTGCCCTGCCTTCCCCTCTCCAAAAGAAAAGAAAAATGGATCTAGGGAGGAAAAGAGCACACAAAAGGAAATGCATCCTAGTCACACAAAAAGTTCCAGCTATCTTGATCAAGGAACTCCTACCCCAGACACAGAGCTCTTGTAAGAACGGGTCCATGACACAAAAGGTTCAGAACCCCTGTCACAGGGGAAAATAGGATGTTCAGATAACAGCAATCCAGCAGCAGCTCAGACCAGAGGGCAGCAATCAGACTCTGCGTTGGATCAGACCTTTGGGGGCACTTGAAGTTGGCAGGTCCTGGTCCCCATCCTGAGCTTCCTGAACACCACAACATTAAATTATCACAAGAAAGAAGCAACAGACCTTCTCTCCTTAAATTCTGCAAAGTCCAGCCCAAACTTAGTCGAAAGTCAGGAAGCAGGCTAGGAGAATGGGCAAACAAAAAAAGAATCCCACTTTAAAAACCTATTATGGTAACAGGACACTCAAGACACTCCCCAAAAGAGAATGGCTCCAAAACATGTATAAGAAAATTATCAAAGAAAAACACACAGCTTAGACACAAATGCAACTAAGACTCCTAGAAGAGATTAAGCAAGAGTTAAAAAAAAATGCTTCAGTCAATGAAATGAGACATTAGTGTTAAAACCTGGAAAACAAATGAGAACCAGAGAAGATGAACAGCTTGGCAGAAAAGATATGAAACCTTGTCTGTGAGATAATGTCCTGGAAAGTTAGAATGGACCAACAAGAACCCAATATTTCCACAAGACAAGAAGAAATACTAAAACAAAGTCAAAAGATGGTAAAAATTGAAAATATAAGACATTTCATGGCAAAAACCATTGACTTGGAAAACATTTAGAGAAAAAAAATTAAGACCTACAGAATACCTGAAGACCATGATCAAAACAAGAACCTAAACATCATGTTTCAAGAAATCTTAAAAGACAACTGCACAGATACTGACGACCAGAGAGCAAAGTAGAAACGGAAAGAATTTATTGGTCAGCTCCTAAAAGAAACCCTAAAATGAAAGTTTCTAGGAATATCATAGTCAAAATTCAGGGTTTCCAGGTCAAAGAAAAAAATACTTCAAGCAACCAGAAAGAATTCAAGTACTGAAGAAACCACTGTCAGGATTACACATGGTATAACAACTACCACTATAAAGGAGAAGAGAGATTGGGAGACCATATTCCAGAAAGCAAAGGAAACAGGTTTACAGCCAAGAATAACTTACTCAGTAAAAGTGAGTATAATCCTATATGGGGGGAGGATGGACCTATAATGAACTAAAGGACTTCGAAGCACTTCCTGATGAAAAGACCTGAGCTGTATAAACTTTGAAGTTAGAGGCAGGGAAAAAAAAAGAAGAGAAATATAAAAATGCAGGTATAAACGAAAAATGATTAAGGACTAAACAAGGATCAACTACTTACATTCTAATGTGTTTCCACCGAACCCTCTTGATCAGGGTACAGTCTCTGGAAATCCCCTTGAACCTGATGGAGTACAGTCTCTGGGAACCCCCTTGAACTCTCCTTGAATCTTATTAGATTCTCATTAGATATCTCATTAGATCTGGCTCCCCCTAAGGCCATAAACCTTTCATAATCTAGACCCAAATCTCTACCTAGCCTAGCCCTCTATTGTCCAGCAGCTTCCCACCTCGGATCCTGATCAAAATATCTATACCCTAGCTCTGTTACCCTAGCCTTCTGTAGTCTTTCTTATCCAGGTAGCCTTCAGCTATTTCCCAGGGGTCTGACCTCACTCTAGTCACCCTAGTCCACTCTAAACCCCTCCTCTAGTCATCCCAGACTACCCAAGAGCACCCCTCAATCCCTCCCACAATCTTTCTGTATATAAGGTTCATCTTGCCTCCATGAGGGGGCTCAGACTGAATCTGGCCCACTTGTCACAAAGGGTGAGATTTCTTAAGACAACCCATTATAGTGAATCTTTAATAAACTTTGTCTTTTTCCTTTGACAAGAAGGCTTGGGTAGAATTCTTTCAGCAGGACCCGGAGTGTCGGTATTTTGGGGTCTCAAGCAGCCCTAAAAACCTATGGTTCCCTACCATCATTTTTCTTTAACCTCATCACAATCGTCATCAGGGGTCACAGAGGGAGCTAATTGGATATAAGGCCAGAGGGGTGGTTCAGCTGTTTCTTGATGATTTTAACAGAACAGAAAGAGAAGAGGAATACACTGGGAGTAAGTGGGAGAGAAAGGAAAAGAAAAGTAAGGGAAAGCTATTAATTCACATAATCAGTGGGCATCTACACAAATAAAGAGGAAAGAGTGCTAAGAAGGCATGAACTCTTGAACCTCACTCTCATCTGAACTGATCAAAGAACACACATACAAACATACAAAGAATAGGGCAAAAAAAAAAAACCATCTCAATAAAAGATAAACAGGGAAATGGGAAACAAAGAGGACCAGGGAGGGTAGATTAAAGGATGGATTAATCCTAATCAAAAGAAACTAAGAATGTAAAAATCAGAGCTCTTCTAGAAGTGCTGAGGGAAATCTGAGGAGAGGCCCATTAACTGGCATGGTGGAACAAGCTATTTCAAAAGAAGGTGAAGGGATACTATTGTATTCTTATGATGAAGGGGAGAGTTTCAAAGAAACCTTGAAAGACTTGCACGAACTGATGCAAAGTGCAGCAAACAAAAAGAGAACAATTCATACAAATAGAACATAGTAAAGACAAATAACTTTGAAAGAATTAGGAACTTTGATCAGTGAATGTATTGACTAAGCACAATTCTAGGACTAATGATGCTAACTATTTCCTAATAGAGAGGTAAAGGACTCAATTCAGAATGAGCCTCGTCTTTTTGAACATTGCCAAGGTGGACATGTTTTGATTGACTACATGTTTGTTAACAAGGGTTTTGCTTTTATTTCATTATTCTCAATGGGGGAAGAGGATTAAGATGGGAGAAGGAAAAAAAAGATTTTTCCTGACTGAAAAAAATACACAATTTTCTAAAAAGGTCAATAAGAGCTGAAAAAGGATAATGATAATGATAATACTAACAGCCAACTAACAACCAATATGGTACCTGAAGGTTGGAAAATCCTTGAAAATATTGCAAACGTATTATCTCATTTGAGTCTCACAACAATCCTTCTAGATAGATATCTAGCTGTCATCATTATCCTCATCTAACAGATTAAATGAGTTGCCCAGGAACATATAGCTATTTTAAATATCTGAGACAGGCATCAAACTTGAATCTTCCTGCTCCAAGATAAGCACTTGCACCCTCTACACCACCTGCTGTCATGATTTTTGCTCAGGAGCCACACAGAAATCAAGGACAGTTAAGAACTGGGAAAAAAAAAAAAAAAGATCAAAGAATGGCTTACTCCAAAGTGGAAGGGGTGAATGGTGGGGTAGGGCAGGGGAGGAAGTGGAAGAAGAAAAGAACAAGATGGTGCAACTGACTTCTATTTACGTGCCAGTACAAAGAGGTAGCTCATTTGACAAACTTCAGCTACTCAGTTAAGAACTCACTATATGATAAACAAATACTGCTGGGAAAACTGGAAAGTCAATAAGTACTCACCAATGTCACACTATATGCTAAGATAAACTCCAGAATGGATGCATGATTTAAATATAAAAGGTGAAATAAATTAGAGCAGCAAAGAAAAAAATTACCTTTCAGTTCATGGATAGAGGAACAGTTCATGACTAAATGATAAAATGGTCGGTTTTTATCATATAAAATTAAAAAGATGCTGCACAAATAAAAGCAATGCAGTTAAAATGAGAAGGGAAACAGGTATGGGGGGGAGTCTTTGGAGCAGTTTTCTCTGATAAGGGTCTCATTTAAATAAGACCAATTCAAATTTATAAGAAGAGTTATTTTCCAATTCAAAGGAGTGAACCAGCATTTTTCTAAGGCACAAATCTGAGCAATCAATAGCCACATGAAAAAAGGCTACAAATGACTAATAATTAGAGTCAAAAATTAAAGCAAGGGTACACCTCATACCTGTAATATAGGCAAAGTTGACAAAAAGGAAAATGACAAATTTTGGAAGGACCGTGTGAAAACTAGCACATTAATACACTACTGGAACTATAAACTGTGCTAGCCATCTTAAAAAGCAATTTAAATGATGGCCCCAAAATGCTAAAACTGTGCATACTTTTAAACCATGCAATAACACCTATATATCCCCAAGGAGATCAAAGAAAGAAAAAAAACTCCTATGTACAAAAATATTTATGGCTGCCCCTTTTGGGGTGGTAAAGAACTAGAAACTTGAGGAGGGGTTGTCCATCAATTGGGCAATGGCTGAACAATTTATAGTAGATGAACGAATGTAATAGAAAACTATGGTGTTGTAAAAAAAAAAAAATCATGAAAAACTGTTTCAGAGAAACCTGGGAAGACTTGTCTGAACTGATTCATAGTGAAGTGAATAGAACCAGGAGAAAAATATATACAATAATGACAGCACTATAAGGACAAACAACTTTGAAAAACTTATCGATACGATCACCAATTAGACAATAGATGAAGTACGCTAGCCACCTCCTGACAGAGAGGTGATGGATTCAAGTTGCAGAATGAAGTATGTATTTTTGGATCTGGCTAATGAGGAAATTTCTTTCGCTGGATTTTGTTTTCCCACTCGAGTTAGGATAGGTAGGGGAGAAAATAAATGTTTATGAACTTAAAAAATAAAAAATTTTAAAAAGCAAAAAACAAAGTGGTGGCTCTTTCCCATCAAAAATCAATTCATCCCCAATTGGAGACATATCATCAAAAGGTCCAAATGAAGAACTCCCCACGTCTGCCTCCTGCACGCATACATAGGTGAAGCCCTCCCACAGCAATAACCTAAAGACTCCTGGGCCTTTTCATCTGACCTGCAACTGAACCCTCTTGCATGTGGTATCTCCCAATGAGACTGAGCTCCTACAGTAGGGCCTATCTTGCTTTTCTAGTCATATCCCCAGCACTTGGCAAAGTGCTTGGCAGGTAGTGAGCATTTAATCGATGCCTTTTCCTATATCTATTCACTTAAACTTGCAAGCAATCAGAAGCCACTTTAAGTTTTTGAGAAGGAGATTAAAGATTAATTTAGGAACATTATTTAGAGATAGTAAGGATGGAGGGGGAGGATGGTTGAGGCAATGAAGATAAGAATAGGATCAATTACCTGAAGGGGGGAAGGGGTTCCAGGCAGATGAAGGGACATTATCCAGAAAGGGCAAGGTGCCCTAAAAAGGAGGAAGAAAGGGGGTGGATAGAATTCTGGCAGAGATCTAGATAGAGTAAGCACTTTGAAGGGAGTACCATTGAATTAGAAAGGTGGGAGAGAACTCTTTAGGGGCAGGAGGAAGGCAGGAGGGTGGGTAGGGTGAATAAGATGCCCGAATTTCACCATCAGATTCATCCATGTCATATTTTCTGTATGCCAGGGACCAAACCAGATCTTTCTTCTCTGGTTAGAATCTATGTCCTCTTGGCTATAGAACAGAATAGCCTCCAAGCACAGAGCGAAACAAATGAGCGCATGGTTCTTGTGCTTACTTCTTATGGCAGAATGGGGCAGTGGAAAGCATGCAAGATTTGGAGTCAGAGCTGTGATTAAATACTAGCTTTGCTATTTATTGCCCATAACCTGGAGAAATGTATTTAAGTTTGCTAGACTTCAGTTTGCTTATCAGTATAACCGAGCTCAGACTAAATGGTTGGTCTTTTATGGCCTTATCTTTTCTTTTGAGGCAAGGTGATTTTAGAGTAATGGAGGCTAAGGGCTTGAAGTTAAATACTAGTCTGGGTCTCTGTCATTCTGAGCAAGTCATTTGGCTTCTTAAGGCCTCAGTTTCTTCATCTGTAAAATGAAGGGGGAAGAGAAATATGTCTGGCTGTCTAAGGTGAGGGACAGGAGGAAGACACTACTCACAAGTGAGAAGACCAAGAAAGGCCTCTTGAAGTAAGTGGCCCTTGAGAAGGACTTGAAAGGGAACCAAGGTCCAAGTCAAGGAGGGGGGTGACAGAACAGTCCACAAAGGCAAAAGGGAGAAGGAATGTGCTGTGAAGGGAAAGCAAGTGAGCCAGTGAGCCGACAGAAGGAAGAGTAGTCATGTGTAGCCAACCTGGAAGCCAGGCTCTAGCCAGGATGTGCAGGGCTTTTAAAAGAAATCTGTGTTTTACCTAAAGGCAAAGGGAAGCCAGTGAGGAATTCCCTAGCAAAGAAACAGCATGCTTAGACTTATGCTTTAGGAATATCAATTTGGCAGGTTGGAATGTAGAGCAGAAACTTGGATGCAAAAAAGCCACACCCCAACAATCCAAGGACAACAAAAAGCCAAATTAGGGTGCTTGGGAGATGAGTATTGCACAGTGGATAGAGTGATGAGTCAGACAGACTCATTTTCCCGAGTTCAAATCTGACCTCAGACTCTCACTGTACCCATTTACCTCAGTTTCCTCACCTGTAAAATGAGCTGGAGGAAAAACAGCAAACCACTACAGTGTTTCTGCCAAGAAAACCCTAAATGGGGTCATGAAGAGTCTGACACGACAGAAAAACAAATGAACAAATGGATGAGTGTCATGAGGGGGCAAGACTATGACGTTAATTTTTGGTTTCTGTAATTCTGTACCCTTTTCTTACATGTGTAAAGGATATGGTTTTTGTTTTTTAGAATTTTGTAACAAGTTACAAAAGTTACCTTCACTTATAGATCAACACTATAGAGCTTTCATTGCAGTAATGGATTGAAGAGAATGAGAGGATAGGCATAGCATTCTGTGGAATGTGAATGGATCGCTTGCTACAGAATCTATGTATATATTATTAACACAACCATATTTATCTAAGTCTCCTCTTGAATCTTTGCATATGGATGTTCATTCTCCCTTCCCATAGAATCGTATCTAGTATTCTGCATTTTCAAGGGAAAAAATCATAAGATCTTCTATAAGGCTTGGATTCCTCACTTGAAAATATAACCCAAGGCCACCTCTTTTGACACTTGCCACAAAATTTCTAAGTACCCCCTTAGTATCAACTATCCTATGTGTTTTGCTTTCACCTCTAAGACCCTTTTTGAGGTCTACTCTTCTTTACTCAATAATAATCCCACACATAAAGTGTCCAACTAGTCCCAGTGGGCATCATAAATAAGATTTTCTACATGCCCTCTGCTAGCCAATCTTGAATAAACTAGGGAAAATGCCACTCCTATACTCTCATTCTCCTCAACCCATTACTACAAAGAAAGATCTCAGTGTAGATGTAGAAGTGATCAAATAATACCTTATTCCCACCCAACACCATCCTGAACACCCCTGCCCAACCAGGCCCCCCCTCAAAAAGGAGGGTTCATCTTTCATACTCATCAGGGATAAGACCTTTTCCTACTCAAAAAAGAAAAGCTGGAAAGCTTTCTTTTTAAGCTGTCAGAGCACAGCAATCTGGGGGATTGTCACACAGTTGCCCCATTCAGCAAAGAGATTTGGAAGCCAACAGTGTCCCACTCCTATCTCCTCTGGACAGTAAGTCTTGTGCATGGGTTTCTTTTTGACCTTCCTACTATGAACACTCATGTGGACAGGCATTCTCCATCCAAATAAAGGAATTAAAATAGGAAAGAAGGCAAAATCTCTTCCTCATTTTAAAATTCCTTAAACTCAAGAAGTTCTCGTTCCAACTATTGCAGTGAGTGGCCCTAATTCAAGTACAGAAAAGGGAATAGACATTAGTAGAACAGACAATATTTAGCAATTCAATGGATGGGGGTGGATAAAAGTAAACGAATCTAGGACTCCCAGGCTGCAAACTTCGGTAAGTAGAATGGTAGTGCTCTATGTAGAAAAAAGAAATTTACTGGCAAAGCATGTTGAAGTGAGGTAAGCATTTTTGCCAACCCCTCCCATCATTCCCCCCCCCCCCCCCCCCGCAACAACTTTAAAAAGCACATGTAATCAAATTTGGAGCACGATAAACAATAAAATGTACCCATGGGTCATTTTTCTAGCCCAGAGGAGCTTAGGAGGATAGAAAGAGGGTCTGCTGACCCTGGGGTGGGACCTAGCCAGAAGGTGCAGCCTGGAGGAAGCACAGGCAGCTGTGGGCCATAGAAGGGATAGCAAAGGCTATCATAAGCTGATTGTTATGTTTGTCCTTCCTTTTTGAAGAGGACCACGGCATCGAGGAAATGATGACATGACTAGCAGTTGACTTTGATTTGAGTAAGGTAGGGCTGTGCAAGGTCACCAGCTTCACTTTTCTCCTCCAGAGCCTTCTGGATCCAGTGACCAGATATTCATCAGGAAAACTGGAGATAGCCCAGGATGCAATGGGTGACTTTGGCCCTTTGAAGCTAAGGGCTTTTCAGAGACTCACTTAAGAGTAAGGTAATGCCCATTAAGTGAACAGGGCTCTTTAAGAAGTGAGTCAAGGGATGGACCCTTTAATTAGAAAAAGAAAAAAAAGAGGGGAGGGGAAGACCCTCAAGGTTGCTGTTCCAAAGATAAACCATGGATTACCACTGATATTCACTCTAAGCCATTAAGTGGGGCTAGGACAGGGACTTATTATTGTTCCGGAGTGAACTGGGTTTAAGGTTTTGTGAAGGAAGGGAAGAAGAAAGGAAAAATCTTTGCTCACCTGAAAAATTAAACTGTCAACTGCTTTTCTGAGATATGGACATTTTTGCTCAGTTAACTTAAAAGAACATTTTTAGCAAACAAGGGCTCATCATTTTGTAAAACTGCATATACCTTCCAATAATTATAGGAAAGGGAGTGCTTCCGTTTTTTTTTCTTCTACTGAAAGAAAAGACTCCAGCTCAAAGCAAAAACAACATTCCTCATTAGCAGGATCTACCACTTCTATCTCTGCATATGGATGGCAACACCAGGAGGACACAGTACCCAAGGAATATTAAAGGGAGAGAACCCCAGGTTAGAAGGCACTGGACACCACATCAGAAGTGATTTGGCAGTACTGTCAACCAAAAGTCAGTTCCAAGATGGAGAAGAATGGTTACAGTTGAGAAGGAGCACTCATTACTTGGGAAAGGACCAGAGTACAGACAAGGAGGGCAATGACCAGAACTCTCTGGAAAACTTATAGGCTGAGCTGTCATAGTAGCAGAAGGGCATAAAAATACACAACTCCAGGACAAACATCCTTCCGACCCCCAGAGGTGAGCAGAGCCCAACTCCAACATAAAGAGCAAAGTCAAGAACAACATAAAGACCAAAGTCAAGAAATAGTATATAAAAATACACAAACAAAAAAGAGTCTGCCCATAAAAAAACAAGTATGATGACAGGGAAGCTCAAGATACAAAATCAGAAGAAAACAGTGACTTGTAAACATTTACAATCAAAAAAGCCTCAAAGGGGGAAAAAAAATGCAGATTGGACACAAGCCTAACAAGAATTCCTATAAAAGCTAAAGAGATTTGCTTAAAAGAGTAAAATAACTATTTAAAAAATAAAAAAGTAGAAGAAAAATTGGGAAGAAAGGAGAGCAATGAAAGAACATGAAAAGAGAATTAATAGCTTGATAAAGGAAAAAACTACTGAAGAGAATAACTGTTTAAAAATCAGAATTGAACAGGTGGAAATAGAAATACAAAAGCTCACCGAAGAAAATGAAAATAACTTCTTAAAATTAGAATTGATCAAATGGTAGCCAAAGACTCCATGAAGTATCAAAAAACATAAAATAAAGTCAAAAGAATGGAAAAGAAAAAAAAACTGGGAAATAGATCAAGGAGAAATAATTCAAGAAGTATCAGACTACCTGAAGGCCAGAATCAGAGCTTAGACATCATGTTTCAATAAATTATGAAAGAAAATTGCCCAGATATCTCAAAACCAAAGGGCAAAGTAGAAATTAAAAGAATCTACTAATTACCTCCTGAGATCCCAAAAGGAAAACTCCTAGGATTTTTCCAGAGCCCCCAAGGAGAGAAAATATTACAAGCAGTCAGACATAAAGAATCCAAATACTGAGGAATCATAGTCAGGATCACAAAAGGTTTAGCAGCTACCACCATAAAGGAGCTGAGGGCTTGGAATGCAATGCTCCAGAAGGCAAAGGAGCTAGCTAGGATCACAAGCAAGAATAATCTATCCTGTAAAACTGAGTAAATATCCTCCGGGGGAAAATGGATATTTAATGAAATAGAGAACTTTCAAGCATTCCTGCTCAAAAAGATCAGAGCTGAATAAAAACCTGACATTCAAACACAAAATGAAAGACAAACATGAAAAGGTGAACATGAATGAGAAATCATAAGTATCATGTGATAAAGTTAAACTGATGGGGTTTAGATTGTGGGAGCCCCCTTGAACTCCCCTTGAATCTTCCCACTGGATGAGGTCAGGCTCCAGGAACCAAGAGAATGGGATTAAGGGCAGGAAGTAGCTGAAGGCTACCTGGAAATAACAAGACAATGTAGGGCTCTGCCACCGTATTTCCCCATGTATTAGACACACCTTTTTTCTTTTTTTTTTTGTTTATAAGAAATGATTTTATTTGGAAAGACGTGCACTGATTCAAAGTGAAGAGAGCAGAAGCAGGAGAACCAAGTACACGGTAACAGGAATACTGTGCAATGATCAACTGTGAATGACTTAGCTCTTCTCAGCAGTACAGTGATCCAAAATAATTCCAAAGAACTCATGAGAAAAATGCTATCCACTTCCAGAGACAGAACTGATAGAATCTGAATGCATATTGAAGCATACT
>JAQQSZ010006533.1:0-13566 GCA_028646595.1 Phalanger gymnotis
AAAAAAAACTATTGGCTGAATGGGCATTACTTCAGTGAAAGTGAAAACCTAAAAAGGCCTTAGCCTAAAAGGGCCAAGGTCTCCCATTGCATTGTGGGCCATCTCCAGCTGGCTTGATGAATATCTGACCACTGGACATAGATGGCTCTGGAGGTGAAAGTGAGGCTGGTGACCTTGCACAGCCTTCCCTCACTCAAATCAAAGTGAACTGCAAGTCATGTCATGGTTCTCTTCAAAAATGAAGGACAAACACAACAACCTGTGAGGAACAAAGTAAAAGAACTAATATGTTCTATAATATCTATAACAGCACTCTTTGTGATGGCAAAGAACTGGAAATGGTGGGGATGTCTCTCAATTGGGGAATGGCAGAGCAAGTTGCACTATATGATTATGACAGGATACTACTGTGCTAACAGAAATGATGAGCTCATTAATTTTAGAAAACAAATGGATAGAATTGCACAAAATATGAAGAGCAAAATGAGATGAACTAGGAGAACATTGTATATGGTAACAACACCATTGTTTTAAAGAAAACTTGAGGAACTAAGTCATTTTAACCATTATAAACACCCAAATTAATTGCAAAGCACCAACGAAGGAAGACGTTATCTGCATCGAGAAAAAGAACTGATAAATAGAAGTATGTATAGAATGACTTTAGAGATAGATGATAGATAGATAGATAGATAGATAGATAGATAGATAGACAGACAGACAGACAGACAGACAGACATATTTGTATCTAATGGTAACTATCTCTAGGGCAGGGGGAAGAAAAAAACTTACTTGATAACTTTATTATATATTTAAAAGGAATAGCAAGTTTATACAATAGATTTGTAGTTTCAAGTACAATCATCTTTTTGTAAAAATTCTACTATGCTATGGAACTGCTTGTTTTATTTCACAAATGAAAAATAAAATTTTAAAGCTAATTAAAATTACATATGCATGCAAACAATTTTTCCATATTTTAACCTATGACTTTTGCTTTTGTAGTTGTAACACTATTATCTCTATACAGTTTTACTTTTTATTATGAATTTAAAAATCATCAGCAAGCAAGCGTTTTCAAATATAAAATAGTTTATATGAGAAACCAGGGATTTTTACATAGTTTGACTGTCAAAGAAATATGTATATGTAAACACATGTATGTTATGTATATATATACAAATATAGAAATACATATATGTATATACACACATATACATATAAATATACATATATTACACTTAGCAGGTAGCAGAATTTTTCCATTTCTTTGTGTCCTCTTTTGCATTTCTTGTTTTCTTCTATGCATTTAAAATAATGTTTTATCCATATTCTAATTGTTGTTTATCACTGCTCACTAATCAAGCACATCTCCAAAGTTCTGCCTAGTATGTACAGACTATTTTATATTGCATTTTTTCCCAAATGTTTCCCTATCCTCTTTTCTACCTGGCATACCTTGAACATTTTTATTTTGTTTGGATTAAAGAAATAATAATGCTTAAAAGATTAGTTCTTGAAACTCCTTTTGAAAATGTTCTAATGACTTTCTACTATCTTGAAAATGTCTTTATATTCTATTCCCTCCAGAGCAGGTGGTTGTTACCCTTTTTTGTAGGTGAAAAAACTTTTTGGCAGGCAGGTGCTTCACATAGGAGGTGGCACAGAAGTTGAACCTCGCAGAACCAAGCAGATAAAAAACATAATTGCAGGAAATGCTAGTTTACATAGAGAAGTTATTGAAAGTAAAGACTTATCTTTTTTTACATTTCAGTTCACAGACCCCATCCCCAAAATCTATCCTTAGGACTTTGTCACCCCTGTGGTAAGAACTCCCACTCCAGAGACAGTGGTGGCTTTTAAACTTCATGCCTTCATAGAGATTATATTTAAAGGAAAATTGTTTGAAGGCAAAATCCTGACCGTGCATACATCATATCTTAGCTATGCATGTGTTATTCACATTGTAAGTGAGGACACGAGAAGAAATAATGTTATCTATTAATACAATAAGGCAGCTAGGTAGCACAGTAGATAGAATGCCAGCCCTTGAGTCAGGAAGACCTGAGTTCAAATCTGGCCTTGGACACTTACTACCTGTGTGAGCTTGGGCATTTCACTTAATCCTGTTTGCCTCATTTTCTGTAAAATGAAGCTGTAAAATAAGCTGGAGAAGGAAATGGCAAACCGGTTCAGCATCTTTATCAAGAAAACCCAAAAGGGGTCACAGAAAGTTGGACACAACTGAAAATGGCTAAATAATAGCAACGAATAGTTGTACAGTGCTTTAGTGTAACAAAGAACTTTCACATATATTATCTTATCTGCTCTTCCCAAGAGCCATATGAAGGTGGAAGCACATGCACTATGAGCCCTACTTTAAGGAAGAGATATCAGTAGGACAAAGAGCTTAAAAATCAGCCAATGGAGACTCAGGGAAGTTAGGTTACATACTCAAGATTGTAACATGAGCAGACATAAGTAGTTATTGGTGAGATTTCATCCTAAATGTTGAGATTCTAAGACCAATGCTATTTCTTCTACATCATAGTCAGGTTAAAAAGTATTAGGCAGTGTTGAATGAGGAGAATGGTGGAATTATCTGATAGTGAAAATTTTCAATCAGTTTACTAAGAATTTACTTAATGTCTATTGAGTGACTACAAAACACTATGTTCCATGTTAAAGATTCAAACATAAGTCAGCCAGTCCCGAAAAGCTTATGTTCTACTGTAGGGGAAAGAACATTTATTACACAAGTAAATACAAAGTAGTAGCAGGTGGAGACAGAGTACAAATAGCTAGGGGATTAGGAAAGGCTTCACAGAGGAGGTAACACCTAAGTTGTACCTTGAAAAAAGCTAAGGTTTCCAAGAAGATAAAAAAGGGAGTGCATTCTGGATATGTGGGGTAGCCTATAAATGGTAGTAAGACTGGAAATGGAATGCCAGGTCTGGGGAACAGCAAGTAGGTTACTTTGGCTAGAAACATGGTACATGAATGAATGAATGAATGAAAAGCATTTGAGTGATCCCTACATGCCAAGAAATATAAAATAAATCAAGAAAGGTAATCTAGAGACAAATTATAGATGCCTTTAAGGGCTGTGCTGAGGAACTTGTATTTCATCCTGGAGGCAATAGGGATTTCCTGAAGATTCTTGAAAAGGGAAAAGACAGGGTAAGATTAAGAAAAATGAATGTTGCTAGTTTTTTTAAGTACTAACTGGAATGTGGAAAGATTAGAAACTGAGATACCAATCAGTAACCTGTTGCAATAACTTGAGTAAGAGTTCATGAGGATCCCAGGTTCTGGTCATATGAGTAGAGAGGAGGTAAGATATGTGAAGGGAAAAAAGAAGAAAAAAAAACAGGAGTTATTTGTCTATATTACTATAATGTGTCCTTAGTTTTGCTTAAATTACCAGTTCCAGTATGACCCAAAATAATTGCCAAATCTGAAACTACCTGGGACTGACTAATTGCTGACTCCAAAGAGACAACAAATGGTTTTGCATCATAAGAATTTTTCTGCTTATGCTTAATGGCAAAGTGAGGACAGTTGGAGGACTTCTCTCTGACCAGCTCGTTCAGCAAAATTAAGTGAACTTTATTTTATGCTCAAACAGTTTAGCAATAATGTCTGTTATGTAACTAATTTATGTCAAACATGTCAAAAGCATTTTGGGAGACACAATGAATTCATTGTGGCATCAGCTGCCTTTCAGTTCAAAACGCAGGTGCATATTTAAGTGGACAAAATATTGAACACATCTGTTAGAGGTTTGCTTTTGTGACTGATACAATTTTAAAAAGGCAAGAATACAGGGACCAGGCTACACTCTTTAAACTTACCTTCTGTTGTCTTTGAGTTCTATTAGATGTACTGAACATTTACTTTCATTACTATGTACAATGACGTCATGGCATGTAGACAGGCTTGTTTGCACTGGATGAATGGGTTTTAAAGCTCCCCACTCATACCACTTTATCACCCTCCCCCTTACAGCCTTCCAAAAAAGTATCCATAGAAAAAAAGAGAAAATCGATTGAAGCCTCACTGTACAGTATTGAAATAGACCAGGCTTATAAATATCCAACATTTGATGATTCTTAGTAGACAAAATGTTTAAGCAACCCCTTCCTAACTCTTCTACAAGATCAAGTTCAAACCATACTCTGGTTCACTGGTTCCTACATTTAGATATTGAACTTATTTATAGATCTCTATTCCAACACTTTCCTTTTACAGATGAAGAAACTAAGTCCCAGGGAGAAGTGGCCTAACCAAAGTATTATGGATGATAAGTTACAGATACAGAATCTGAATCCAGGGCCATCGATGCTAAATCTAGTAGTACTCTATACATGCTGCCTTGTGCTAACCAATCCCACCCTTGCTTACTCAATTATTATCCAAAGTTATAGAAGTTCTGACTTTTGTCATTTGCTTGGCACTTTCATATATACTATATTTTATTGTTATTTTACTTTGCAAATGAACATGTACTCTCTAATTTTCCCTGCATCTCCTTGGACCCACAAAGCAATAATATACCTATGAATAGATAAAAATCATATTTTATCATTCTTGGAATTCTCCACTGTGATTAGCACAGGACTAGAGACAAAGTTGAATGTACATAAACTGTTTCAGTATGTTAAATGAATTCAAGCTACATAGATCTATTGATTATTACACTATATGTAGCACTACAAGAACATAAAAGCTGTGTAAAATATTGGTGTTATAATGGATTTAAAGCTGGATGGGACTTCAGAATCCATTGAGTCTAACTCTCCTACCCTGTGTTTTACAGTTGTGGGCCTTAGGCCTAGAGAAGTTAGCTGACTTTTCCAAGGTCATATAGGTAGTAGAATTGAAATTTGAACCCAAGTGTACGGGCTTGTAATTCACCACATACTTCATTGTACCACAAGCCAATCTTTTCATTTTATAGATGGGGAAACTGAGTCTAGAAAAAAAGGCATGGTAATTAGCTCAAAGTCACACAAATACCAAGTGTCAGAGCCAGCATTTGAATATAGTTCTCTATTTTTAATTCATGGTAACAATACATCTAGAGTAAGATGAGGAGTCCTTTCCATATACAAAAGAACTTCCAGTATAGAACTATGTATGACTAAGAACAAATAGCACATATAATGAGTAAATTCTATAAGAATTAAGAAAATAAATAGGTCAGTGCCCGCAGTTTGAAATATTTTATTCAATTCTGGAAGCCATGCATTAAGAAAGTCTTTTAAACATAGGAAGTACGCAAAAGAGAGCAATCAATTTGGTAAGAGGGTAGCTAAGTGGCACGGAATATACATGCTGGGCCTGAGGCCACCAAGAGCCAGGGTTCAAATCTGGCCCCAGTCACTTACTGGCTATAAGACTTTAGGTAAGTTACTTAACCACTGTCTGTCTCAATTTCCTCAACTGTAAAATGGAGATCAAATTAGCATCTATCTCCCAGGATTGTTGGGAAGATCTAATGAAATATTTGTAAAGGACTTAACAGAGTATCTAACACATAGCAGATAAATAATAAATATATATATTTCCTTTCTTCTCCACCATGAGCTAATGTCACATGAGGATCAATGGAAGGAACTATTGAGAAGTCCAAAGGATGGATGTAATAAATGTCTTTTATTATTTAAAGGGATGTCATATGGAGGGTAAAATAGACTTGGACTGTTTGATTTCAGATGACAGAATGAGTCACAACAGGTAGAAATTGCAAAGAGTAACCTTTAGGCTTGACTTCAAAAGCAGAAGGGTTCTATTGAGATATAATGGCTGGCCCCTCCAGGGAGCTCTTCAAGAAAAAATTGAATGACCTCTTGTTGGGTTTATTATGATGAGGATTCTTTCATATATGATTTTGACTACTGAAATTTCTTTCAATTACCAAAATCTATTTGGACTGGTGTTAATGAAAATTTGATTCATGGAGGAAATGGGACTTGGGACCCTGAAAGACTTACAAGGTTTGGTTAAGCAGAGTAGAAGCCAGAGGGGATTTTGATAGTTGGGGAAGAAATAATGACTCTATATACAATTATGGTTGATTTTATTCATAGAAGAGGCTAATAAAAGATAGCACTATTATCCATACCTTCTTGTAAATTATAGAATCATAGATATCGAGCTATGAGAGACTACAAAGGCCATCTATTTAAATCTCTTGATTGTAAAGATGAGGAAACTGAAGTCCATGGTCACAGCGGTAACAATCATGAGAGTTAGGATCTGAACTGAGATCTTCTAAGAACATTGCAAGTATATATTCTACTGTGCCATATGTCTTTTTATCATCATATGCCAAGCTTCCTCATCTTCTCTTCTGCTACCCACTTCAAGAACAAACCATGCACATTCTTTGGTGATAATAATTGAACCAGACATTCCATATTCTATCATGTTTTAATAATAATAATATTAATAATAACAACTAATCTTCACATAGTGCTTTTAGGTTTACAAAGTGCTTAACATTTATTACCCCATTTGATCTCACAACAATTCTATGCTTAAATGCTATGAATATCTCCATTTCATAGATAGGGAAACTGACACAGAGGTTAAACAACTTGCCTTAAGTGACATGGATAATAATTGTGGTATGGAATTTGAACTCATGTCTTTCTTATTCCAAAACTAGAAATCTATCCACTGTTCCAACCAACTGCCCTCAACTTTAAGAAAGAAGGAATGTCAGGCATGAGGAAATGGGAGACATACTACAATAGGGTATGGGGGCAAAATGACTGCATTAATTGTACTAGCTGTGATTAAAAGAACACTTGTGTTTCCCGTGGGCTGATACAAGTCAGGAATGAGGGATGGGAAGTCAAGACATGCTAGGATATCAATAAAAGGTTACCATGACCATGAGCAAAAAGAAGGCCTAACTTGTGAAAGCCCACGCAAATAGGTACCAGTACTCAATTTGGCCAGGGTCGAGAGTCAGGCCAAAGAATCAAGTACTAGAGAGCAGACATCAGTTAAGTGAGAATGAGCCTATGGCAATGGCTATTAGTCCTCTGTATCTTTATTTAGGTATTGATTTTGTATATGATTAAGGGGCTTATGAAGAACACAGAGAGCACTAATTGGTAAGGACATCATCCTAGAGCAAATCAGGAAGGGGTGGGAAGATACCTTGCCTTGTGTTCAATTTCCATTGTGAGTATTAGCTCATGTACTGTAGGGCTCACATGGAGAACAACATATCCAACAATGCTCTGTGTTAGCACATGCCAAAACTATAGGAATCCTGGCACATTAACATGCATTATTGCTCTCATGGTAAGGTAGTTGAAATATGCCTTAGGGTAAAACATAGTAACTTTTTTCAGAGGGAAGAAAAATAAATGTTATTGATATTTTCCTATGAGAATAATGTAGCAGCTAAGTACTTCTTTGCTAAAGAATACCATGTTAGTTACTGATGGGGCTAATAGTTTACAATTTCAAACCTAGGACTTTTCTGACATTCTTTTAAGAGAGTTCTTTGAGAGAGCCCTGATTCATCTGTGGATGTGCATTCTCCTCAAAAGCAAATGTTTCCACATCTTCTTTTATCTCCCTATATAAAGATTTTCACTTCCTTCTCTTTCTTTTAGTAATTCGCCAAAGAACCCTCCCTTTTAACAAAGAAATTCGGTCAAGATAAACAAATTGACATATTGAGTATGTCTGATAATGTGTGTCTTGTCCCATACACATGTGTTTTGTCTTCCTTTATTTCTTGTGCAAGGACAACCAACAAACATCCAGTTTTAACTCTCCAAAGGCAACAACAGATGAGCAGATTAGGAATATTTTCTCTTCATCCCATAAAACACACCAAACTGCCCACCAAGACCAATTACTGACCACCTATGAAGATAGCATATAATTCTATGATTTCTATATACCCTAAGAGTACCTATGTAAATGGCTCAAAGAGAGTGTGTTGGTAAGCAGAATGGGCTCCTTAGCACTTAGTTTAACCAAGTGCCCTTGAAGAGTTTGGCTTTTGTTTGCTTTGAGTAATTCAGTATATTTCATTGAGTCTTACTAAGTGCTAAACTTCAGGCCCAAACTCCTATTAGGTGTAAAACCTATGTGAGTATGGATTGGCAACTAAGGTGGGGCCCAAGGTGGGGCTAACTCCAGGGAGAGTCTAGTTTACATGTCTGGGACAGCAGAGGCTTTTAGACCACGTGGGTTTAAGTCACCTCTTTGTGACGATTCTAAGTCACGTGGGTGAGTTGCATGTGTGACCCCTGACCCTGAAAAAGATATAAAACCAGGGGTTGGCCTTCTCTTCTTTGGAGCTCTTACCCGCAGCAGTGGTGGCGCTTGTGATTCTGGGCCAGCTTACGTTATGAGCTCCTGGGATGAACTTAGATGTTGGTAACTATGAATCTGTATTTGGTGTGTCTGTTTGTGATTTGTAAAGGGCTCTCACTTGTGATGGTGCTGAGGCAGAGACTCTGGGCAGCTGTAGCTAAGGGCCTTCCAGCTTGTAACTCGGATGCTGAGACTTTGTTAAACTCTGGTAACTATGTATTAGGATTTGAATCAAACAAGGTCTGTCTGTTGACATTCGTAATTTGTTTGTATTTTGTTCTGGAGTTCAGGGTGCTGGCTTTTCCCCCTGAACTAAGTGAATGATATTTGTATGCTGAATTAAAGTAAGCTTGTCAACCCCTTCATGTAGTTTTCCTTAGTTAAGCAGATCAAAAGAACCTGTGCTTTTGCAGCATGCTGGCAGCTTTCTGGGTGCTGGCAGCATTCTTGCTGTTGGGCTTTCACCCCCACAACAGCTGCTAGCTGGATTGTTGAAACACACTTCTCTATGTGTCAGCTGATGCTTTTCCATTCCTTGGCTCGTAACACCATAAGAAATAAAGTCTTTTATTGAGTAGAGAGAGAGAGAGAGAGAGAGAGAGAGAGAGAGAGAGAGAGAGAGAGGGAGAGGAAGAGAGAGAGAGATTAATTCTAGGCACTCACCTTATATTTGTAAAAGGTTTCTAATATTGTATCCTTTGTCTACTTCTGAGTAATTATCTTCTCTTAAGGATCATGAAACTGTCTCCAAGTGAGATTTTGTGATTTTTTTTCAAACATCTTCCTAGAACTAAGTAAGAGAAACAGTGCTCTACTTCACACTAAAATCTAGTGTTTTTCTTTTCTTTTCTTTTCCTTTTATCTCTGCTCTAGCATAGTGTTATAGTCTTTCTAGGTGGGTTTTCATTTTAAAAGAAGAGCTGAGGGAGGAGAGAGTGCTTTACTCAAAGGAATGAATTACCAAAGGTGAATTTTCAGTCATCCTGAAGGACATATTAGGGAGAGAGGACTTCCCAGGTGTTTCAAATCATACCATCTGTTCTGTCTTTATGTGAAGTCAACATTAATAAGTGTTCCTTTTAAGCAACAATATCCTTAATTCCAATCTTTAAATCACAGTTTTATTGGGAATATATCAGAAGAATCTGTACTGTTGCTTCTAGTTGCATAGACCTAGAGAATGTGCAGAATGCTAGACACTCTCATTTGCATAATCTGCCCAGTTTAAAATTATAATTAGTCAGTCCTGGGTTAGAATACACAACTCAGCAGGCAAAAGCCATTATAAAGACATTAGACTTATACATCATGGTTAGGAGGTCAATGCACTTGCATATCATTGTACTGGGAGGAAAAGCATTTGTGGTCCCCAACTTATTGTTATGTGCAAATGAGTCCCTTATTAAGAATGCTAAATTTGAAAGGACTCAAGGAGGAAGAGTCAAATTTTGCCAATAACTTGCAGGAGGGAAGCAAAACCAGTGACCCAGTGATTATATTTTTGTGACCTTGGAGAAAACCCACTATTTCAAAATGCATTTATCAGGCACCTATCTGTGTATGGCAATATGTTAGTTTATCAAATCTTTCTCCTCTGAACTCTTACATATTAATTATTGGCCATACTTATACATACCATATGGTACAGGGGGAGAATTGATGAACTCTAAATTAGGTGTCCTGGGTTCAAGGTCCAGTTCAGGATGGTTACTAGCTGTGTAACTATGAAAAAGTCAATTAACCCCTCTAACTCACAATTTTTAATGTTAAAAGTGGTGAATAATAATAGCTAAAATTAATATAATATCTTTAGGACTATAAATATTTTCATATTATTTCCCTTGATAAAATTAACTCCTTTGTAGGCTTGTTGAAGGGAAAGTACTAAGTAAAGCTTAATAAACTACACAAAAGTAAATTACTGTTATGAATTTGGCATTTCTAATGTACAGGATTAGCTGTTAATGGAACCCAGCTTCTTGTCTGTCAGTAAGGTGAATTTTAGTGTAAATAAGGTGGACTTTAACGTGTGTAAAGTGGATTTTTGTTATTATTTCTTAGACTTTAGTTTCCCAGGATCTGCGGCCATAACAACCTCAGTTTCCCAGGACCCATGTCCATAACAATGTCTGTTTCTCAGGTATTGGATATGAGTTCCCAGGCTTATGGTTCAAAACATCTCCACCATGCTTGCACAGAATTATATAAGGATAAATAATATAAATATGTGTGCTGAATTTGTAAACATCCACTGCGAGTGCAAAGTGAGATACAGGGATGAGGTATAAACTTGTGAAGCTATTGCTGGCAATATGCCTTCTTTGTCTGATGCCCTATAAAAACAGGTGGTCATTGGTCAGTGAGTTGGGGAACCTTTATGATTGAATGCACAAGCTGGAATGCTGTGTGCCTTGATTGGCCCCCACGAAGGCTTGGGAGAGGAGAATCTGTGTGTGCCTCAACCGGCCTCCATTGAGGCTTGAAGGGATTTTGAGGATGCACAAGTTGTGCCTGTCTCAGTTGACCCCATTGAGACATAGGGGTAGTGGGCTCCCTTCTTGCCAGCCCCTGTAAGAAGGGTGATTAGGGAATGCTGTAGGAGTTTGTGGTGCTTCTGTAATCAGCAATACTGTGTTAGAGAAGACTAGATTAGAATAAAGCTTATTATTAACCCCTTTTGGAGCTGTTTTCCTGTCTGACCAAATCAAGAGTGAACCTGTTAGAGGCTGGGGTCCAGTCCTCCAGTGCCTCCAGTGCCTCCTGTGTACTATCTACTATTGTCCCACTTCCTCTATTCATTCACTAGCTATGTTGATTAGACCAAGTCATATATTCACTCATTCATTCAGCTGATTTTTACTACAAATGCTAGGTTTAAGGTACTATCCCAAATTTTGTGAGAAATGTAAAAATGTGTGAGACATCTACCCTAAAGGAGCTATTGTATACTGGGGAAGATAAGATAAGGTATAACATAACATAAGGTATAACATAACATAACATTATATATAATTATTATATATACCTATCAAGTAGGACAGTGTGATAGATGAAATGAATAGTACAAATGAAATAAGTGACTCTTTTGTTGATAAACCTGTGAAGAATACAATTTGTTAAATGTGCACCAGAAGTAGACATTACTTTTAGTTAGCTAGAACAGAGAAGACTTCTTGGCAGAGCTAAGTACTTGAACTAGACTTTGAAAGCTGAATGGAGTTTTTATAAGACAGAATAAATAAATTCCAGGCATTCTTGGCAAGGGTGTCCTTTGGAGGAAGAAATGTGTGAAAGGAGAAAGTATAAAGATTATGTGTGACCTCTAAAAAAATAAACAAAATCCTCATACTTCAATATATTCTGCTGCCTTACGGCAAGAACTCATTCTGTAGGTTCATGGATGTGATTCCTTTGCTGATATTCTTTAAATTCTTTTAGGGCTGGGACTTTATTTTCATCTTGGTATCTTTAGAGCTGAGCACATGACTTTCAACATAGCACATGGTTAATGAATATTTGTTGAATTGTGGAGGCATGCTACAGTTTGTTCTTAAGTCATTCATATTATAAGTTGAAATAAATCCAAATCTTAACTTAGAGCAAATTTTAATAGGGAGAAGATAAATACACACTAGGCCCGTGGGGAAAGGAAATGGAGCAAATTAAAGTGACCCCTGGAGATGGTAGAATTAAGCATTATAAAACAAACTTTTCCAGAATGATTACTTTGCCCAATTTTGAAGCTTCTAATTTGTATAAAACACATGTTTTAGGAAAACCAGCTCATTCTTCCTTAATGTATGCCAATAGGTCATCAATGGTAAATATATTATTTTTTCGTGGAATTCTAATGCTGGTTTAGAGGTTAAATTGCAAGACCTCAAATGTCCTACACAGCTCTAAGATCTATAAATATAATGATGGGGCAGGAGTAAAGGAATTGATTGGCATTATAGGGGTAAAGTGTATGATAGAGCATAGTATAGAACTTAAGAGCTTCATTTCCCACTGTTCTCATTCTTATAGTTATTCTAGCCTGTGCAAATAAGGATAGGAGAATGAAGCATAACAAAATCCTGAAGTAGCAATTATTGGATTGATATTCTTCTATAAATTGAAAATGAAAGGACTTTTGATTGCCATATTCCTGTGTAAAGCCAGAATTTGGCATTATAACAGTATGCCTTCCTCAGTCGATGAATTAACAATATAAAGCTAAACTAACATAGCTCCTTTTTTAGGATTTTAATATTCCATTGTTCATGTTATCACCTTAATGAGCATCCTCAGTATTCCTAGTAATTTTGGAAGTGGGAGACCTGGTTATGAAGTAATATTTTGAGGTTGGAAATAGAAGAAATTACAGAAATATGTGATAAAGAGAGAAAACTCATAACTTGAGTTGCTCATGAGTAGCATCTTTCATTACCAGTTTCCCACTGGGGAAATGTGGTTAACTCCAATTCACCCTCAGACTTTCTATACTGGCAACAAGCAGGGATTCTTGACCAGAGAGAATTTCACCCAGCTCTGGGTATGAATACATACATATACCATCACCAGCCCAGTGCCATCATTATCACTAACATCACGACCATTTACAACAGGACTAGAAGCATAGGATACCAAAGTGAAATACAAATCTCACACAAAATATCCAATAGGAAAATGAAGTAGCTCTCAGAAAAATGTAGTTATTAGAGTCATACTAGAGGCAGGTGACACCATGGGTTGATCATTGGACTTAGAATCAGGAATATCTAATTTCAAATTTATCCCCAGACACTTAATAGCTATGTGACCTTTGGTAAGTCATTTAAACTCTGCTTATCTCAGTTTCCAATAATTTTAAAATAGAGATCAAAATAATACCTACTTCTCAGGGTTGTGGTGAGGATAAAATGAGGTATTTCTCAAGTTCTTAGAATAGTTGCTGACACATAATAGGAGCTATATAAATGTCATTGTTTTTGTTATTATTATTATAACTTTGGCAGGTGTGCCAGTAAGGCAAAATGGGCTTAATAAATTCGGCCTTCCTACTACATTTGGCGACGAGGATGGGATTCGAACCCACGCGTGCAGGAGTTTGTAGTAGGAAGGCCGAATTTATGATCTCAAAAAGGATCATATAAATATCAGAATGGTTCAAAATCGATGGGTATACAGAATTCTCCAAGCAGAAGGCATCCAAAAATTTATTCAGGGCCCAGAGCA
>JAQQSZ010006534.1:0-13565 GCA_028646595.1 Phalanger gymnotis
ACCTCCGCTGCCCCAGGGGCAGTGGCCGAACCGCAAACTCCGTCCCATCCTGCAGCTTTTCCCACTAACCTTCTCTGATGTCTTTGCTCTTTGTGGGTTGAGAGGTCTGGTGGATGCCACAGCTCAGTAATTCAGGATGCTAGGGCACTCTCTGCTCGTCTCCTGGTCTGGTAGGTCCGCGTCTGGTCTGTTCGTGCCATGGGCGCTGGGCTCAGCTCCGCTCACCTCAGCTGGGGGATGGGAGCTCCATGTGGGACAGACCTTACCCAGAGACCATCCAGGCTGTCCTGGGCTGGAGCCCTGCTTCCCTCTGCCACTTTGTGGGTTCTGCAGCTCTAGAATTGGTTCAGAGCCATTTTTTTATGGGTTTTTGGAGGGACTTGGTGGGGAACTCATGCCAGTCACTGCTTCCCTGCTGCCATCTTGGCTCCGCCCCCTAGCTTCTCCTGAATATCCGTTTTTTTCTCCCTGAAAGATTATATTGTTTTGTTGGGTAGGTGAGTCTTGGTTATGATCCTACCTTTTTTGCCCTCTGAATATTATATTTCAAGCCCACTCATCCTTCAATATAGAGGCTGCTATTGTGTTTTCATGATACTTGAAATGTTTCTTTCTGGCTGCTTGCTGTATTTTCTCCTTGACCTGGGAACTCTGAAATTTGGCTATAATATTCCTGGGAGTTTTAATTGTGGGTGATTGATGGATTCTTTCACTTTCTATTTTACCATCTGATTCTGGTATATCAGGGCATCTTTCTTTGTTAATTTCTTGAAAGATGATAGCTTGGCTCTTTTTTTTATCATGGCTTTCAGGTAGTTCAATAATTTTTAAATTCTCTCTCCTGGATCTATTTTCCAGGTCAGTTGTTTTTACAGTGGGATATTTCACATTGTCTTTTCTTTCTTTCATTCTTTTGGTTTTGTTTTGTTGTTTCTTTATTTCCCATAAAGTCATTAGCTTCCATTTACTCCATTTTGATTTTCAAAGAATTATTTTCTTCAGTGAGTTTTTGGACTTCCTTTTGCATTTAGCCAATTCTGCTTTTTAAGGCATTCCACTCCTCATTGGCTTTTTGGATCTCTTTTGCCATTTGGCCTAGTCTGTTTTTAGGGTGTTATTTTCTTCAGTATTTTTTTGTCTCTTTTACCAAGCTGTTGACTTGTTTTTCATGATTTTCTTGCATCACTCTCATTTCTCTTCCCAATTTTTCCTCCACTTGTCTTACTTGATTTTCAAAATCCTTTTTCAGCTCTTTCATGGTCTGAGACTAATTCATATTGTTCTTGGAGGCTTTGCATATAGGAGCTTTGACTTTGTTGTATTCTTGTGAGTGTATATTTTGATCTTCCTTGTCACTATAGTAACTCTCAATAGTAAGAGTTTTTCCTGCTGTTTGCTCATTTACCCAGTCTATTAAGTGATTACTTCCAGGATGAAGGGCACATTGCCCTAAGCTTCAGTGCAGTAGTTTTCAGAGATACTTCTAGGGACTTCTAAGTTTTCTATTCTTCCAAGGTGATATTGTTGAAGGAGAAGCATTTTCTATTCTCCTGGCCTGTGTTCTTGTCTGTGCAGGACCACAAGTACTCTTTTCTGCCCTAAAAATGAGAAGAGGGTCAGCCCCCTCTGCTATGGCTGTAAGCTCTGCTAACCTCTGCTTCTCCCCACCCTGGGACTGCCACCTAGGACTTGGATCTGAGTATGGGCAAAACAACAGAGTCCTGCCTCAGTCCTAGCAAAAAGACCCCTGTGATCTCCTTCTGACCAGCTGTTTGACCACCTTACCATCTGTGAGCTGAGAGCTCTGGAAGTAGGCACTGCCACTGCTGCTGATTCAATCACTCCCAAGGCCTGCTTCTGATTTGCTTGGGCCAGGGCCATGCCAGGAAAGCCTGGGCTACACTGTGCTCCACTCTCAACCAGGTGTGGCAGAAGTTTCCTGATGATCTTCTAAATTGTCTTTGGTGTTTGTGGGCTGAGAGGTCTGGAAACTGCCACTGCTACCAGTGATTCAGGACTGTACTCTCACCCTGATGTAACAGACCTTTCCTGCTGAGTTTCCAAGTTTTCTTGGGCTGTAAATTTGTTTCATTCCATCTTTTTGTGGGTTCTTTTGCTCTAGAATTTGTTTAGAGTCATTTTAAAGGTATTTAGAGAGGTTTGGGGAAAAGCTCAGATGAGTCTCTGCTGTTACTCCATCATTTGGCTCTGCCTCCCCAAGAAAGATTTGTAAGCCCACAATTTAAAACTCTTGATAAAAGTAAAGACATATAATTGGAGATATATTTTCTACTAATGTACTGTGCCAATTTAATAAAAATTACAGTATTATCTAGATTAATTTGGAAACTTAATAGACCACCAATCAAATTTAAAAAATGATATTTTTTAGAACTGGATAAAATAATAACTAAATTCTTTTGGAAGAGCAAAAGATCTGGAATCTGAAGTAAAGCAACAAGAAATGATACAAATGAAAGAGGAATAGCAATACCAGGTATCAAACTTTATTATAAAGCAGTAGTTATCAAAACTGTTTGGAACCAATTGAAGATATTTCAGGTTAATGAAACAAAGAAGAAAATCAAGTACCTCAAGCAAGTGGATGCATCCCAGTGTTTGATAAGGGAAAGATTCCCTCTTTGACAATAACTTCTGGGAACATTGGAAGTCACCTTGGAAAATTTCAGGTTTAGAACAACACCTTACAGTATATTCAATAATAACTTCAAAATGGATATGAAACCACATAAAATTAGAAGAGAATTAGATCTGATACATTTCACAATGGGCAAGGTGAGCATTGTTAAATCACATAATGAATAAAGTGGAACATAAAATGCAAAATAGCCAATTTTGACTAAATGAAAAATAGAAAGGTGTCATATTTATAAAATCAGTGAAGAAGAATTAAAATAGAAATGGTAAAGTAGGAAAATATTTGCATCAAATGTCACCAATAGAGTCTGACATACTAAATGTGCAGGGAATTGGCATAAATATTTAATACCAAAAAGACTTCCAGGAGTCAAGATGGCAGAATAAGCAGTAAATCACTTTTTCTCCCATATTTACCCCCAGACAACAAAACAACCATAAAATAGCTTCCCAGAAGAAATCCTGGAACAGCAGAGCCAGCAGAAAGATGTGGTAAAGGAGTCTTTTAGTCCACGTGACTTGAAGGACAGGCACAAACAGTCCATGTCACTCAGGTAAAAGGGGAGCACAGTCCAGGACAGGAAACATCCCAGCAAGTCAGCAGGAGCAAGCCCCACTGGGAGATCCTGAGCCGCAGGGTGGTGGAACAGGCAAATATCAACATCAGGACCTCCCACGTGCTTTAGCACAACCAGGGGGAATTGGCAAACTCCAGCTCAGAGAACCAACATGTGCTTCAGTGCAGTTCCAGGTGGACAGGCATCCTCCAGCAGCCAGACCTTTACATGCCTCAGTGCAGCCATGGGTGGACATTCATCCTCCAGCAGCCAGACATCCATTTGCTTCAGTGCAGCCCAGGGCAATTAGGTATTTTCTGGCTGCTGGACCTCCAGGTGCTTTGGTGCAGCCCAAAGCAAACAGGCATCCTCCAGGGGTGAGACCTCCACATACTTCAGAGTAGCCCCAGGGAAACATAGAAAAACCCTACCTGGCCTCAGCACATGCCAGACACCATCATTAGGCCTCCAGCTCAGTACCAGGTAAGCTACCAGACCCCTACAGCCTCCAGCTGGCAGCAGTTGAGGCCCCAGCACAGAAAACCAGTGATCAGGTCCCTGGCTCCCAGAACAAGAAGCTTGGGACAATATTTGCTGTGCTCTAGTAAGAGAGCTTAGCTTTAAAAGCCAGGAAATAAACAAACAAGATGAGAAACAAGTAAACCAAACATTGATCATAGAAAGCTTCTATGGTGACAGGGAAAATTAGAACACAAATTCAGAAGAGAATAGCATTGTCAAAGTGTCTACATATGAAGCCTCAAAGGGGAATATAAATTGGTTTCAAGCCCCAAAAGCCTTCTTGGAAGAGCTCAAGAAGGATTTTAAAAGTCAAATAAGAGAGGTAGAAGAAAAATTGGTGAAAGAATGAGAGGTATGCAAGAGAGAGTCAACAGCTTGGAAAAAGAAGGATAAAAATTGACCGAAGAAAACAACTCCTTAAAAAGTAGAATTCAAATGGAAAAAGAGATGCAAAAGCTAACTGAAAAAAATAATTCCTCAAAAATCAAAATTAGGCAAGTGGAAGCTAATGACTTTATGAGACATCAAGAATCAGTCAAACAAAATGAAAAGACTGAAAGAATAGAAGAAAATGTAAAATACCACTTTGGAAAAACAATTAACCTGGAAAATAGATCCAGGAGAGATAATTTAAGGATTACTGGACTACCTGAAAGCCATGACAGAAAAAAGAGACTGCACAGGATCTTTCAGGAAATTATCAATGAAAACTTCTGATATCCTGATATTCTAGAACCAGTGGGCAAAATGGTCATTGAAAGAATCTACCAATCACCTCCTGAAAGAGATCCCAAAATGAAAGCTCCCAGGAATATTGCAGCCAAATTCCAGAATTACCAGTTTTAGGAGAAAATACTGCAAGCATCCAGAAAGAAACAATTTAAATATCATGGAACCACAGTCAGATTTACACAGAACTTAGTCGCTTCTATATTAAAGGATCAGAAAGCTTGGAATATGATATACAAGAAAGCAAAAGAGCTTGGATTACAACCAAGAATCAATTTCCTAGCAAAATTGAGCATAATCTTTCGGGGGAAAAGATGAAATTGAAATAGGGGACTTTCAATCATTCCTGATGAAAAACCTAGTGCTGAACAGAAACTTTGTTCTTAAAACATAAGATTCAAAAGAAGCCTAAAAACGTAAACAGGGAAGAAAAAGAAAACATTCATTCAATAAGGTTAAACTGTTTGCATCCCTACATGGGAAGATGATACTTGTAAAACTTGAGAACTGTATCATTATTACAGCATTTAGAAGGGGTATACATAGACAGAGAGTATGGGTATAAGTTGATTTTGATGTGATGATAAAATTAATTAATTAAGGGGTGAGAAAAAGGATTGTAGTAGGAGAAGAGGAAAGGGGGAGGCAGAATAGGGCAAATTACATCACATGAAGAGTCACAAAGACACATTACAGTAGAGGGAAAGAAGGAGGGGGGGGTAAGAGATTGTTTGAACCTTACTCTGATAGGATTTGGTTCAATGGAAGAACAACATACACATTTTCTTGGTTAGAGAAATCTATCTTAGTCTAGAGGGAAGTAATAGCAGAAAGGGGAAAGAAAAAGAGACAGTTGTGTCAGTAATGCAAAATGGGCTCCTTAGTACTTAGTTTAAGGGGTGCCCTTGAGGAGTTTGGCTTTTGTATACCTTGAGTAAAAGTACTTTCACCTGTTAAGTGCTAAGCCCCAGGCCCAAAGCCCTATCAGGTGTGAAAACTGTGTGGGCGTAGATTGATGACTTAAGAGGAGGCAATTCGGGAACCAATTGGCCTCTGGTCGTTGAGGTGGGGCTTGAGAACGCCAGAGAACGCCAGGCTGCGAGGAGAGCGGACAAACTACAGCTGAAGCCAAAGCAGAGCCAACCTGTGTGTGGACCCAGGAGTTCAAGCGAGGACTTGAGGCCAGCGAATATGATTTATGCCATCTTATTTTTCTGTGGCCTCCTGGCTACTCTTGTGAGGCGGGCCTACTGGGCCTGGAGGCTTGTGATCACGATGTTGGAATGGGGAGGCTGGTTTGCTAATTTGTTGCTCTGGGGCCTGAATAAATGTCTTGATGTCTTCTTTTTAGAGAATTCTATATACCTTGCGATTTCGAACCATTCGATTATACATATATATATATATATATATATATATATATATATATATATATATGGATTAAAAACCATAATTCTACAATATGTTGTTTACAAGAAACACATTTGAAGCAGAGAGATACATGCAGAGCAAATGCAAAAGGTTGGAGCAGTATATATTATGCTTCAGCTGAAGTAAAAAAAAAAAAAGCAGGGGTAGCAATCCTAATCTCAGACAAAGCAAAAGCAAAACTAGATCCAATTAAAAGAGATAAGGAAGGAAACCACATCTTACTAAAAGTTTCCATGGACAATGAAGTAATATCAATACTAAATATATATGCACTGAGTGCTATAGCATCCAAATTCTTATAGGAGAAGTTGAGTTACAGGGAGAAATAGACAGCAAAACTATAGTAATGGGTGAACTCAACTTCTCTCTCTCTCTCTCTCAGAAGTAGATAAATCTAACCACAAAATAAACAAGAAAGAAGTTAAGGAGGTGAACAGAATGTTAGGAAAATTAGATATGGTAGACTTCTGGAGGAAAATGAATGGGGATAGAAAAGAATATACCTTTTTTCAGCAGTACATGGCACCTCCACAAAAACTTGACCATGCACTAGGGCATATAAACCTCACAATCCAATGCAGAAAGACAGAAATATTAAATGCATTCTTTTCAGATCATGATGCAACATAAATTACATGTAATAAAGGGCCATGGAAAGATGGACTAAAAATTAATTGCAAACTAAATAGTCTAATCCTAAAGAATGAGTGGGTCAACAACAAATCAGAGAAATGCTCAATAACCTTCATTCAGGAGAATGACAATAATGAGACAATATACCAAAATTTATGGGATGCGGTCAAAACAGTTCTTAGGAAAAAAATTTATATCTCTAAATGCTTACATGAATAAAATAGAGAAAGTGGAGATCAATAAATTGGGCATGCCACTAAAAAAGCTAGAAAAAGTACAAATTAAAAATTCCTATCAAATACCAAATTAAAAATTCTGAAATCAAAGGAGAGGTTAATAAAATTAAAATTCAGAAAATTATTGAACTAATGAATAAAACTAAGAGCTGGTTTTATGAAAAAAAACAATAAAATAGATAAACCTTTGGTTAATTTGATTAAAAAAAGAAAACCAAATTACCAGTATCAAAAATAAAAAAGAGTGAATTCACCTCTAATGAAGAGGACATTAAAACAATAATTAGGAGCTATTTTGTCCAACTGTATACCAATAAATCTGACAATCTAAATGAAGAGGATGAATATTTACAAAAATATAAATTGCCTATGTTAACAGCAGAGGAAATAAAATACTTAACTCCATTTCAGAAAAGAAAAAGAAGAGAAAAGAAAAAGCCATCAATGAAATCCCTAAGAAAAAATTGGCAAGGCCAGATGGATTTACAAGTGAATTCTATCAAACATCTAAAGAACAATTAATTCCAATAATATATAAACTGTCTGGAAAAATAGGTGAAGGAGTCCTACCAAATATGGTACTGATTCCTAAGCCAGGAAGAGCCAAAACAGAAAAAGAAAATTATAGACAAATTTCCTTAATGAATATTGATGCAAAATTTTTAAATAAAACATTAGCAAAGAGATTATAGCAATTTATCATAAGGATAATACTGTATGACCAGGTGGAATTTATACCAGGAAAGCAGGGCAGGTTCAATATTAGGAAAACTATCAGCATAATTGACTATATCAATAACAAAATTAACAGAAATCATGTGGTCACTCCATGAAAACAGGCAAAAATGAAAAAATGGGAACAATCTGCTGGAAGAATAGAGAAAAGAGGAGAGTAATGCATTTACTAGTTCCATAATTAATGGAACCTGAGAAGTGGTCCAACAGTTCTATATCTCAATTTGACTTTATGTAGTAAGAATTACTAAGTTGTTCATAGCAATGGAGTCAAAGATCTTATCACTGGTCTTATTCCTTAAGGAAGTCAAGAAAGAATAGAAAGGTCAAGTATACACAAACGTATTCATAGCAGCACTCTTGGTTCATTTTTTGATGGAAGCAAATGAGAGACATAGTCTATCAATTGAGGAACAGCTGAAGAAATTGTGATGAATGTGATGTAATATTATGCAATAAAATTGTAAATACTAAGAATTCAGATAATTGCGGAAACATGTGTGAACTAATGCAGAGTAAAGTAAATAGTACCAAGAAAACAACATATATGATGAGTATAAGAATATAAATGAAACAGCAACAAAAAGGTAAACTCTGAGTAATAGGAACAAAAACAACCACAAATACATATCTAAGATAGAGAAACATACCTTTTCCCTAATAGAAGAGAGACAGAAATTATTGACCAGAATGTTGTATATACTATTTGATAAGGTTTCTGTATCTCATGGTTTAGCTTAATAGTTTTTCTTTTTTACAAAGGAGGTTATAGGTGGGTAAGAAGTCATCATGATAGAAAATCAATAGTAATAAATAAAATATAATCAATAAAATTTATTTTTAATAACATCTTAATTGGCTATCATCTCTAGAATAAAATACAAAATAGCACATTTAAGGTCTTCTACAGCTTGATTCTAGCCTCATTCCATTATTACTACCCTTCCTATATTCTTTGTTCTGTCCAAATCAGATTATTAGCTGCTTCTAGTACTTCAGATGCCATCTTGTACCTTTAGGCACTTACAAAGGTTTTTTTTTTCCCATACTTGAAATGTATTCTCTTTTCTTACTTTTTCAGAATCTTTTTTCTTTTTTTTTTTTTCATGTTTCAGCTAATGGGCCATTTTTTCCACTAGTCTCCTCTGATCCCCTTTGCTGAATTCTTTTCTCCCTCCTTGAATTTTCCTGGAGTATTTTATTGAGATTTCTTCTTTGACTCTGTCATACCCTATCTTGTATCATACTCATCTGTATGTGTTACATCCTTGCTAACAAAATCTAAACTCTGTCTGTGGGTTCAGGGAGCTAATCATAATAATAATAGTTAGCCACAACAACAACAACTCTATCCCTGGTGCCTAGAAAAATTCTTTGCATATAGCAGATGCTTAATACATCTTTATGTAATTGAATAATAGGTAATAATTATAGCTAGTGCTTACATAATCCTATAAGGTTTACAAAGTGTTTTACATATTGTCTTAGCAATTGTTCAATTGAACGAACAAAGATGTCAAGGCATCAATAACATAAAAGTGAAATTTGGGCATTTGAAGCTAGTTGAATAAACTTGCCAAAAGAATAGACATCGATATGTCAAAACCTTTCAGGTATGTGGTCTAGAGTGGAGTCCTCCACAAACTTCTCCTTGGACCTGTGATTTTTGCCTTTTTTAAAAAAATGACTTGGAATGATTGAGCAAAGTTGATACATAATAGTGAAGTTAGGTGGATTTGGCACTGGTTGAATAGCCATACCCAATAAATAGGTCAAAAATTTTCAAGTGCAATGTCTCCAGTGAACTTCTTCAGAGCACTGTCCTTGAACCTGTGATTTTTGCCATTTTAAAATTAATGACTGGGATGAATATGTATGTAGAATATTTGTCAGACTTAAAGATGATATGAAACTAGGCAGATTAATTAGCAGGTTGAATGACAGAGTCAAGATTCAAAATGTTCCCCATCACCTAAAATGATGGGCCATATTTAAGCCTTACACAAAATGGCTTATATTTAGTTTTCAAGACATTTTGTATCCATATACTCTTTGTTTTAGTCAAACTGGAACTAGTCATTTTCCAGATTCAATATTCCATTTCTCATTTCCTAGACTTTGCAGAACACAAACTATTCCCTATGCAATCTCTGTCTCTTAGAATACTTTCAATCAATCAATAAACATTTATTGGTGATCTACTAATTACGAGGCACTGTGCTTAGTACCTTAGGTCAAAAAGGTCCAAGGCAAGAAATACAAGTATTTTTCTCAGTCTCAAAGAACAAAACAAACTCAAGAGTAGATGATGACATTGGAGATACATTGTCTGTACCTTGGAGTGGATTAGAGGTGCATGAAATGCTCTGATTCATCTAGAAGTGAGGGTCGGGGAACATAAGTTGAGATGGAAGAGTCAAAAGGTCTTGTTGAAAGACCCTTCTCTGTGCCTGCTAGGTGAGTATCTGCTCAGATCCCGAAAAAACAAAAGATCTGGAAATGTTTTAGCCTGCTCAGAGGCTTATTGGCCCTAGTAATCTCCTTTTAAAAGAGGTATAGCCTTTATAATAGCAATAGTAGCAAGAAGAAGTGGCAATGATTGTCTAGCAGTAGCAATGGAGGTACTGGTGATAGGAATTGGGTAGTAAGATGACAAAATCTAAGTGGGTGTGAATGACTAGGCAATGCGGAGTTATATACATGAGCTGAGGAATGAGAATAGGGTTATGTATATCTATGGGGCACAGGAGTGGGATAATGTAGAACCGAAGGAAAAAGAAAGATTAATACCAAGTAGAACCTAAGACCTAAGAATGAGCCAAAGTCAAGGAACCATGAAATACAAGATTTCAATGAGGAGGACCTAATCTGCACCTTGCCCTCTCCATACACTGTGAATCACGTAGACCAGGGCTTCTTAAACTTTTTCCACTCGTGACCCCTTTCATGTTTAGACACTGTTCATTGGCATTGCATGGCCTGAGGTCACACACAGGGCAAAGTGTACATGCTTTGTGTTCAGAACCAAGGCTGAAATGAAGTCGTGCTTTGCAACATGAGCAAGTGCTGCCAGAAACAGCTTGGATTCATTATGAATTTGATTTTTAATTAATTTTTGGACGTTGCACATTCAGAAACCTTATACTATTGCCAAATTTTTCATGATCCCATATGCAGTCACAACCCATAGTTTAAGAAGCACTGATGTAGACTATACAGGTTCTGGAGAAGAGAGAGTTGACTTCTGAGTAAACCAAATTTTTTCTCTATGCAATCTATCAGTGACACTCTAAGTCTACAGAAAGTTTGTAAGTCCCTGGGTAAGTGTAGCTCATCAGAGGGGTAGGTGCGATGTAGTGCAATGGAAATAGTCTGCTTTAAAGTCCTAGGATCTGTGTGCAAATCTACGATTTTTGTGACTTTGTGCAAGTCACTTAACCTCTCTGACCTCACCAAGAACCCTTTTAGTTCTAAACTATGATTCTATGATTCCCTAGCAACCCCAAGTCCTTTCATCATTTAGGGGGACCTCAGTGGATAGAATATTGGACTTGAAGTGAGGAAGATTCATCTTCATGAGTTCAAATCCAATCTCAGACACTTACTATGTGACCCTGGGCAACTCACTTAACCCTGTTCGGCCCAGTTTCTTTATCTGTAAAATGAACTGGAGAAGGCAATGGCAAACCGCTCCAATATCTTTGCTAAGAAAGCCCCAAAAGTGGCCCAAAAGGCTCACAAAGAGTCAGAAATGACTGAAAATGACTAAATAACAAGAATGCAGTATCCTAGATAGGATTTGAATTCAGGTCCTTGCATCTCTAGGCCTAGTGATCATTTTACTGTGCCACCTAGCTGCTTGAGTGCTTAACCTAGATTACTGACAGAAAAAATGAATACTCCTACATCAGAGGTAGAAACAAGTGTAATTCAGATATTCTCAGAGATTTGGAAGGAAAATGAGCTAAAAAATATTAATTGTTGAAAAACCTCCAAGACCAGGCTTGGGTCTGTGTGAACCCAGAGCTGCTCTTCTTCAATGGCTATTGACCAATTGTAGCAAAATGGATAGAGAACTGGCCTCAGGAATCCAAAAGGCCTGAGTTCAAGTTCACTTTGTGACACATAGTGGCTGTGTAATACAGGGTAATTTAACCTCTCTCTGACCAAGGCAAATCTCTAAGACTTTAAATTGCACTGCCACCCTGCATTGGTAGAGCGAGTTTGCTCATCCAGCATTTCCTATGTCAATGACATCATAGGTCCAAAATAAGAAAAATAAAAAAGAAAAAGCAAATAGTCCTAGATCAAGGTCCAAAATTAAGTAATTTACCCATAGTTCTATATCTTATATGTGTGTCAGGATTCAAAGTCAGTTCACTTTTAAATTTTGTCTTGTTCCCTTTCAACTGTTTGCCCTCTTCCAGTACTGTGATTGCTTACAAAATCTACTGACTCTGTCAGAATGCAAATACCATTCAACTTATTACTGACCTGCTTCTGAGGGAGGTTCAGTCATTTTTCAGTCATGTCCAACACCCTGTGACCCCATTTGGGGTTTTCTTGGCAAAGATACTGGAGAGGTTTGCCATTTCCTTCTCCAGCTCATCTTACAGATGAGAAAACTGAGGCAAAGAGGGTAAAGTGACTTGCCCAAGGTCACACAGCTAGTAAGTGTCTGAGATCAGATTTGAACTCTTGAAGGTCTTCCTGACTCTAAGCCTGGCCATCTGTGCACTATGGCACCACCTAGCTGCACAGGTGTCAGTTTCCTCATCTGCAAAATGAGAGAGTTGGACTAGATGACCTCTAAGGTCCCTTATGACTCTAGATTAAAGGTTCCTAAACGAAGGTCTCTGAATCTTTAACATATTTTTATAACTGTATTTCTATATGTTTGAGTTACCTTGTAATCCTATTTTCAGGATATCCCAAAGTTTTAAGCTTCAAAATGTAACGTTAATAACTATTATAACATTGCACAAAGACTTTGGGGACAACCTGTATGTTATTTTATATATTTAAAACATCATTACTTATGCATTTGAAAACATTAAACATTAAGTTTTAATTGTTTAAAACTGTACAAAGACATTTGAGACATTCTATATTTTATGAATTTAAAAACATTAAACATTAAGTTTTAATAGCTCAAAACTGTACTGAGACATTTGGGACACCCTATATTATATTTTATGACTTTAAAAGCATTAAGTTTTTTTTTATTTTGAACTTGTTTTATTTTTTTTTGAAGGTATCTCCATTCTTATAATCTCCTAGGTTCACAACCTTGAAATTACATGTGGATCTTAACCTTCCCTTATATATTTCTAATCAGCTGCCAATCCTTAACAACTCTCAACTGATGCTTTTTTTATTTAATTTATTTAATATATTTAGTTGTCAGCATTGATTTTCGCAAAAGTTTGAATTACACATTTTCTCCCCATTCCTACCCTCCCCTCCACTCCAAGATGGCATATATTCTGGTAACCCCATTCCCCAGTCAGCCTTCCCTTCTGTCACCCCACTCCCATCCCATCCCCTTTTCCTTTCCTTTCTTGTAGGGCAAGATAAATTTCTACTCCCCATTGCCTGTGTATCTTATTTTCTAGTTGCATGAAAAAACTTTTTTTTTGTTTTGTTTTTGAACATCTGTTTTTAAAATTTTGAGTTCCAAATTCTCTCCCCTCTTCCCTTCCCACCCACCCTCCCGAAGAAGCCAAGCAATTCAACATAGGCCACATGCATATCATTATGTAAAACCCTTCCACAATACTCATGTTGTGAAAGACTAACTATATTTTGCTTTTTCCTAACCTATCCCCCTTTATTAAATTTTCTCTCTTGACCCTGTCCCTTTTCCAAAGTGTTTGTTTTTGATTGCCTCCACCCCCATCTGCCCTCCCTTTTATCATCCCCCCTTTTTTACCTTCTTCTTCCTTCTTTCCTGTGGTGTAAGATACCCAATTGAGTGTGTATGGTATTCCCTCCTCAGGTCAAATCTGATATGAGCAAGATTCACTCATTCCCCCTCACCTGCCTTCTCTTCCCTTCCTACAGA